>LPNX010762927.1:0-58742 GCA_001517045.1 Pseudotsuga menziesii
ATACAATAATAGTATTGCTGCTTCAATTCGCAGCAATTTCAAGGAGAAGAAATTCAGTACAGGGTCTTCCAAAAGGCAGCAATGCAAATGGTGAAACCATCAAACAGGATATACTCAGCTCCAAAACTCAGTGATATCAATCACCAGAGGAATTAGGGCACAACTTAGGGTTTTTGTGCACTTCCAAAAGTCACAGTCAATACATAAAAATATTATGCAGCTCTTCAATGCAGTATACAACTCGGCCTTCAATAGGTTTTCAGCAGTCTAGGTTTACAAAGCTCAAAACACCAGCAACGCATATATATCAGTCAGCATATATCAGTCTGTCTTCAATTTTTATATCAATCAATAGAATAAAACCAGAAGATTTAATTGTTCTTCCAAGGCAGCCTTCAAGTAGAATGCAGCCTTCAAAATAGTCACCAGACTCTCTTCAACGCAGCCACCAGTAAACAGACCCCACGCTCAACGCAGTCACACCAATCTTACCTCATTTATCAACA
Source organism: Pseudotsuga menziesii (assembly GCA_001517045.1). Lineage (NCBI taxonomy): Eukaryota > Viridiplantae > Streptophyta > Pinopsida > Pinales > Pinaceae > Pseudotsuga > Pseudotsuga menziesii. The sequence goes on from LPNX010762927.1 coordinate 507, forward strand.
GCAAGATACCAATAGGCAGTCTCTAATAGTGATACAATAGTGCGCAGTCTACAAAAAACAGTCTAGGGTTTGTGCATTCCCCCAAAAGCCATATCACAATATATCACAATATATCAAAAATCACAATATATCAAAAAGATTTGTAGTCTCTAATTGTGCGCACAGCTTTCACCATTCACGACCTTCACCATTCAGGCTTCAACGCATTGTTCAGGCTTCACAACATAGTTTCTTCTCCACAGTCTTTTCTCCACAGCATTACAGCTCGGGCTCTTCAGGCTTCACGCAGGTCTCTGTTCAGAGCTCGACAAGGCTTCACATTCATTACCAGGCTTCATGCAGCACATTCGTTACCAGCTTACACCGTATATATACCAGCTTCACGCAGGCAGTCTCCCACTGCACAATCTCTCCACGCGGCCAGCGGTCTCTCCAGGCAGGTCGCAGCATAAAAAAATGCAGGCTCCACGCACAGCCTTTCAATCTCCACGCAGTCTTTAATCACGATCAAAATCATCAGCACCCTGAGGCGCACATCATGTTATTCAGAAGGCTGTCTTTAATCTCCACGCAGTCTATCAATCTCCACGCAGTCTTTAATCTCCACGCATAACTGAGGTAGAAACTAGGGTTTCTGTAGTTCCCAAAATATTGCAGCACTAAAAAAAACGTTTTACCTCCACGCAGCCTATCAACACTTTCTAGAGGAAGTTTGCAACTTCCAAAGGGATTGAATGTGGTGTGGGACAGTTGATAGTACAACGCAGGCCCAAAACGCATTCTCCAATCTTCCTCTCAACACCACGCAGCTGTCTCCTCCAGCGCGTGAAGGCACTCTTCACGCAGGTATAAACAGAAGTTTATTTCTCTTACACCATCAACAGTCTTCAACCCATTTCAATGGCACGCAGCAGTATTGTAGGCAGGCCGCAGCACAGTATATATATCAGTCTTGGCAGTATATATATCAGTTTGCAGCACACATATATATATCAGTCTAATAGGATGGAGGACGCGGCAGTCTTGGCAGTATATATATCAGTTTGCAGCACACACATATATATCAGTCTAATAGGATGGAGGACGCGGCAGTCTTGGCAGTATATATATCAGTCCAAATTGGTTGTTATGCCCGAACACAGTATTTAGGCAAAATCGATCATGGAAACCATAACAAGAAGTATTGCCACAATAATGCAGCACAAAACTGGAGGAAGGGAGCCTGATTACAAATTAGGGTTAGGCTTAGGTAACACGCAGTGATATGAGAGGTAGCATCTCAGGTAACTCTACGCAGGATAATCACCGAAACGCTCAACTCATTAGGGTTTCCCAGCACACACACTTAATCATGAAGGAATTTGCATGCGACTCGACTGGCAGACTGATGGAGCAGTCTGGCAATGGAATGGCAAGCAGAATGGCAGGAAGGAGGGCGCAGAAATGCAGCAGGAGTTATGGCAGACAACCTGGCTCTGATACCACTTGTTGGTAATAACTCCCGATTCAATATCCATTTCCAATGCAAATGCCTATATTTATACAAAGTACATGGCGGTTGGGTTTCACCTTCCGCTCAGCCTGTTTGGCTTCCTATCTAATCATATTCCTATTTATTATTTATTTACACTAATCCCGAAGGATTATTCTAACAGTTACAATCTTCATCATTAATAAAATCAGAATAAACGGGTTTACTACATTGTGTATGATCTACCCGGTTGGGATACCCAGAAGCATTGTAGATTGTTTAATTCTCACATTTTAATCCAAGTCATCCTAATAAAATTTACAACCCAAGAAAACCAACGAAAATCCGGTGTTGATCGCTGAATAATCGAAAGTGGACAAATTCTGCCCGTGAACGTGGGAACCACTGTATCGAGATTTTGGGAGCATAGTTAGGCTACGCTTTTGTTGGTGTAGTGTTGAACACCTCTCCTGGGACTTTTGACAGCGCACATGTTCTTGTACGGAACCACTTAGATTATCTTCTGGACATATCTCCAATACTGTAAGGTATATCTTGGAGATGCCCTTCCCTGTAATAATCAACTCACCCTTAAAAATTTACATTAAAACTTACCAAGAAGCACTCACAAAACAATCTCTTGCACCCTATTTGGCACTGGTCCTCTGTTTAACTTGCTTATTATCTGTCTAAAGCATTGCATCGTTTGATTTATCTATTGATTCATATTGTGAATGCTTTATTTTAGCTATGTAATTGTCAAGTGATTGTTCATTTCCATTTTTACTCGCAAGTGCTCGCTTGGTTCTATTTATTGCAAGTGTTTATCAAAAAAACTCCTAAACAACGCCCATCTGCATCATACACTTAAAAAATCTTTAAAAAACTTGAGCCTTAGAAATTCTTTGTAGGGACTACCCCCCTTGGCTTCGTTAGGGGTTTGCCTAAACGAAGGAGTCGGGATCAGGTTACAACACCTGAATCTTTGCTTGCCCCCAACGTCGTACCTCTCCCTTCTGCCAGGAGACAGGTATTCGAAAGATTTTCGGCTGACAGTGTGCACATCAGTGGGCAACATTTTTGGCGTCGTTGTCGTGGACAAACATTTTGTTCCTAGACGACTTTTTTCTTAGTTTTTTTCCTTGTCTTTGTTAGATTTGTAGTTCAAACAAACCTCTGATTTTACACTTAAATCCATCTGGAAACTCCACTGTCAATAATCACACCAAGGTATTCAACAAGAGGAAAATCTGTAGGCCTACTTAATTTCATCCCTGAACCTGAACAAGTTTATAGGAGGAGACTAAATAGGTTAGCTTCTCGTAGATTCCTTGAGAATCTTGGATCTGAGTTTATTTCAGACATCCATAGTCTGTTTGTTGAGAATACTGATTGTTTGTCTGATATAATGGGTGAATATTTCAGTCGCATTGACATTTCTTAGATAGCAGGTCAATCTCACAATCTACCAGATAAAGATGTAGACAAATTGTCCATGTTGACTAGCACTGATGTCATCAATGCAAGTCTTCATCTAAAAAACTTCTCCAGATGTATTAGCGCCTATATTATTGATCCTACACATAGACACGAAGATGTGTATATGAAACTCTTTGCTCTTTCCTTGGACAGAGATGCTGGTGACTGGTTCAACAACTTGCCAGACAACTCCTTCGCAACTCTTGCAACTTTCAAAACTGCATTCACCAACAAGTTTGGTGAAAAGAAAGAGCCTCTACATCAGTTAGTTGCTTTGATCAACATCAAAAGAAACGAGAATGAAACAATGGATGAATTCAACAAGAAATTCACTGATCTAACGAATGCCATCCATACCAACTACAAGCCTACTGCTCAGTCCATCTTACTCTACTATATTGAAGCTCTTAGTGGAGAGATGCAGTATCAACTTAAAGATAAAGACCCTACTACTCTTTTGATGGCCTGGGAAATGGCCATTAAAATTGACAGGAATATGCACTCTTCTAGTAAATCAAACATTCCTGGGTACACAAGGGCCCTTATCCCTCCTAAACAACAGGAAATTAAAGCTAAGTATTCCACAAACCACATGCAGGAGACTTATGATAAGAAAATGAAAGAGATGAATGATAGGATGGAGGCCTTACAAGCCGATTATGCAAATAAACTAAGAGATATGCAAAATCGGGTGACAAACATGGAAAGAACTCAAAGTAGTCAGAAAATTTTTCTTCCCAAGGGAAATTGGGTTCAAAAGAAAGCCCCGCAAGAGAAAAGGCCCCCTAATCAACTAGATCCCATCAACATGGTTGAAGAAGTCATCCCCTATTGTAGAGCCTGTGAGGCTCTTCATGAAGTGTCTACCTGCTATATGGCTCGTCAAATCTTAGAGCACGGTCTTCCAGAGATGAGTGATAGTAAACAGTATTCAAGCGATCCTGAGTACATCAACACAGTAGGACAACTCCATCCTGTTACCATAGAAACCTGGAACCAAGCGGGAGATTACAATCAAGAGCATGATACAAGTGATGAAGAGTCCCTTACATCTGACATGGATGATAACTACAAGACTTTACTTGAAGTTTTGTGTGATTACAATCCTTCATGCTATCCACCTCATGACGAATATTTGGAGAGTTGGGACCCTTAAGATATCTTTGAAACCCAGCTTTTTGAATAGGATTGTTATGATCATAAGGAGGATGAAGATAGCTAGGGACTTGGTACCAGTGATGAACACTCTCTCATCTATGATATGTCTAGCGAGGGGAATGTTTGTTCAAATAGATGAGATTCTTGCTAGACATATCAGAGTTTTCATATGATCAGTCAGAGTTGTATTTGAGTATCTGTAATGAGGACTTGGAGAAGCAATGTAGTGAAGAACCAGATGAGGTGCAACTAGTTGAAATTTTTTCTCAGCCATCATCTTCACAGATAGAGGTTCCTTATGATTTGGAGCAGCTGAGGGCTTATACAATGAGTTATCATTCGGCAAGCTTTGATGATCTGTATGATGGTGTAGTCGACCTGCCTCATCATGCCGATTTGTATATCAGTCCTATCCAGTCATGGATAGAAGTAGCCTGTGCGAGCATCTACCAGTTTGGGAAGAAGTTTAACGACATTATTCATGCCTATGATTTCTCGTCTAGCCTGCCTATTCTGGATCATCACACAGGTTTGCATTTTCTGAATAAAATATCCTTGTTTTCGCTAGTAACCAAAGACAAGGAAAAACTTTTTTACATTAATTAAATGCTTAGGTGGCTACATTGGATTTTTTATTACACCTAAACTTTTTATATCATGCTTAGAGTAGGAAAATAGGCTCCTTAAAGTGAGCATTTACTTTTAGCATTTTTCTTTCTGTACTTAGGAAATAATAAATTTTTAGTTAAGTTTTATCATTCCATTGAATAAAGCAACTTTTGGATCATTGGTTATTTTTTCATAAAACTTGTGCTACTGAGGTTTTCTTGTCAAGTTGAGATGTTTTTACAGGATATAGAAACCAGAGATTTTGGTGTTCTCTTATGCTCTCATTGCATAAGAGACTAGATCGAGTACAGGTCCCGTAGTTGGAGCCAGATGTTATCCACTAATTCTACACTGAGTGGATTTCTAATGAGCCGCCAGTTATGGAACATAATGCATGTTCGTTTCCAGAGTTAAGAAGTTCAGTTTGCTTCAGAGTTAGCCAATTTTGTCTAGCCTTTGTTTATTTTTTGTCTAAATGACCACACCCCATGGGGTTTGTAATAAAGTGTGCTAGTAGGGGGGTCTTGAGTGGCTCGGTTCCCTTACACTTAACAATCAAATAGGGTATTCCAAGGAGTTTTTTCTCGTTGATTACTTCTTTGCCTTTAGCCAAGTTATAATCGGTGAGTTTTTCTTCTGCTACCTCCAAAGATGGAATGCCCAAATTTGGTGGTTAGGCCTTGGGGGGTTATTAGAGTCCAACATTAAAATATGAACTTACTAGACACTATTGGTATGTTCTATGGTCATTTCCTAGGTCTCGGGATGTGTGAAAACAATGTCCGAATTTTTTTTTAGCGGACATCCTTGGATTTTTTTATTTTTGACTATGGAAAAATAATTAATTTCTTCAATTAATTAAAACATTTTTCCTATGGTTTAATTGAAAATTTTCAAAATGTAATAATTAAGTGGTATGGGGGTGTATTTTGGCAAATAAATATTTGTTTTCTGAGCCAAAACACTCATTTAACCCCTAGACACACTTATCCTAATTTTCAAATGATTATTTTTCACTTAATTGAATATTTCCTCAAGAATCAATAAATGAGGAATATTTAATTAAAATAATCATTATTTTATTAAATGGAGATAAATAAAAAACTCTCCAAATAAACCAAATTGAATAAAGTAAAGGGCTGAATGACATGGCAATCAGCATCTGAGAAGATTCCAATCATCACCAAATTGATCTAAGTCGGTATCAGGGTGCTACAATCAACTATCTCTTGGGAGTTGCGCCTCATTCACTCTGCTTGGGCAAATTCCTCTTGTTGGCGTTTTCTGAGTGGTTGGGTGATAAATCCAATGAGGGTGGGTGCCTTGCCCAGGTGGAAGCCACCTTACCCTCTCTCATAACTCCTGAACCCCAGTTCCACTTCACATCATTGTATCAGAGCTCTAACTCTCTAAGTGATGCGCCCTCCTTCCTCATGCTTGTGCTAGGGTTGGGCCAGCTCCTCATTTTTTGTATAAATAAGAAGCCTTCCTCCTCATTCCAGATGAATGGAAGGGGCCTCTGCCTATTGTAATGCTGCTGAGATTTTGATAATAAAGTTGAAGACTTTGGAGGTCTACCTTGTGCCATTGGATGAATGCTAGATATATGAGGTGATATTGCATATGGTTTAAGATTTCTCTTGTTCAAATTATGTTGATGTATCTAGCTTATAGGATCATGCATGATACATAGAATACATATTTAAAGTTTATACATGCATGTCCATTTTGGTAATCTTTTGTAAACAAATGAATTTAAAGTTTATACATGCATGTCAATCGACTGATAATAAAACATATATAGGGCAGATTCATTAACCTTTGTTCAATTGTCAACTTCCATTGTTACATTTTGTTATAAATCTATCTTTATTGATGTACCCGCTGATTTGATATGTACATATTACCATTTCACACTCTGTTGATCTTTGTTGCATCATCTTTGCACAAAACAGGCATTATATATGAAGAGAAATGCGGCGAAGCAAGGCTTGAAGCTGCCGGAGATTGCTTTACAGAAGCAAAATGCTGGCCTAACGCTGCCAGTGCATATGCCAGGGCTAACTGTGTGTCCAAATGCCTAGATGCATGTTTGAAGGGGAAATCATTTATGACAGGATTGGGATTTATTGAAGTATGGAAGAAACATAGCTGTAATACTAACTGTGGAAGATGTCACGGATGTGAATCGGTAAATGTTGAAACCGACTATCTTAAGAAATGTGCAACACATTATCATCAGAAAAACGACACCAAGTCTATGATGAAATTTGTGAATGCTCTTCCATCACAGGATGAAATTAGATCCTTTCTCCTGAGGAGAGATTACTTTCAAGAACTTCTGGAGGTCGAAGAGGCCGATGGGAACTTTGAAAAGGCTGCAGACATGGCAGAACTAATAGGCGATTTGTTACTTGAGGCAGACATGCGTGAAAAAGCAGGACAATATGGGCTTGCTATCAATTCCATTTTATTTCATGTGCAATTGAATTCCTTATGGAGAACAGGAAATAAAGGGTGGCCGTTACAGGAGTTCCCTCAAAAGAATCAACTATTAAAGAAAGTAAAAGACATAGCTGAAAAAGGTCAAAGCCATGCATATGAATCCCTTCAGTGTGAAGGGTCAATACTTTCAGATGAGTTATACAGTCTTTCTGAATTAACAGAACATATGATTCATGCAAAGAAAATTAGAAATATCAGACTGGAAATCTTCTCTCTCCGTAAAGTTCTTGATGAACACCTTAACTCAGATATTACATTATTTCAGCTTGCCCAAGGGATGAGTCTACACAGGGTGGATGATTCTACCAAAATGCTGCTGGAAAATAAAATTTCTCCCACAACACTGTTCTCTCTTTGGGATGAATGGAAGGATAAATTGTTATCCACAGTGAATGCTCTTTCAAGGTATGAAAAACGACGGGAAACAGAAGAAGATATTTGCTACTTAGAGTATGCTCTTGAATACTTTGGCGTCAGAAAGAACAAAAATGATAGATTTTGCATTGCATTTAACAGTGAAGCTTTCTGGCTTAAGAGTATTGATGTCGAATTTCTGCAAAGACAAGGAAATACCATGCAAATGAGCATTCAGAATTTTTTTATGTCTGCAAAGAAGTTCTTTATAATGGAGCTCTATTCCGTTAGGAAATTTGTTATTGACAAACTAGAAAAGCTCTATTCTTTTTGCATGGAACAACACTGTATTCTTCCTATCCAGGGAGCCCTGCTAGTTGAAATCTATCAGGTTTCAGAATCTTTGAAAAGTATAGAGCACTTGACTGGACAGACTGGGTTACAGCAGCTTGCAAAGTTTGTTGGAGTGGTGAAAGACTGTAAAGAACGTTTCTTTAATGTTTTTTTCCAGTAAAACATCCAGATGAAAACATGAAAGAATTTATCAGTCTGCGCGAAGATGCAGCAAGTATTTTGATCCTTCAAGACATAACAAGAGACATTGTGTGCAATATGCAAAGCTCCATAACCCTTGGGAAGATTGGAAGATTACAAGTATTACTTCCCTTTCTACCAAAGGATTTAGGTTCAGAGTATGGAAAGAAAATTTTCGAATGCCTCGCTGGCAAACATTATTGGAGTGATCAACTACTCTGGCTAGACTTGGACACATTTTCTGAAATAAGTTTGCAGAATAGAAGAATGCATCTGGTAAAAAGTTTTGGACAGGCTTTATTTTCTACATTTAATAACTGGGAGAAGATTGATTATATTTCTCCACATATTTTCCTAATTCTTCTTGAGAAGCTGTTCTTCCTTGCATCTTCATGTGAACAGCTCTTGATGGGCCTGATCCTACCAAGATCTTTCTTCATTGAATTCATGACTGGCAAACAAGGGGAATTCTTCCTCACCTGCTTGCTTCAATCACAGAGTGAGTTGAGATTTGAAGGAATCTGTGAAAACTTTTATAGTCTCTTGTCTCATATAATTCGTCAGCTGTTATCTGATAAACGTGGAACAGTTGAATGGATTGAAGCTTCAAATATTGACAGCAGAAAGTATTTTCCTGAGCTCATATTGCATTTGATCATTATGTTTTGTTTGACACGCATCAACTCTGCGGGAAATCCGCCAAATTTTACCCAATTACTGTGGCAAATATTCAGAGATAGTGAGATTACAGAGACTTTGCCTTTCAAATTCAGAGATGGGCTGTTGCAACTTTTGGGAAAAAGCTCTTCGAACATAAAAACATTTTTAAATAACCTTTCTAAAGCAATGAAAGGCATTGACAACCCTTTGGTGATGATTAATTTGTGCAAATCTCATGAGTCTATTCATAATCATAATGATATAATTATTCTGACAGAGGAAAACCTTGTATGTAAGGAATCTGTCATGCGAGCTGTGTTTCAGGGAAAAGATGTGTATGCTGGGAATGAAAGAAATGAGGATATTAAGAGCCAAGATCTTTTGAAACATATTGAGAAGGACTTATCATCAAATAGTGAACGTTTGATAAGTAATACAGGGCATGTTCTTGAACCTGTTGTAGCCAAAGAAGCACATGATTATATTACAGAACGTTTAATAAGTAGTACAGGGCATGTTCTTGAATCTGTTGTAGCCAAAGAAGCACATGATTATATTACAGAAAATTCTGAGATCGCCATACATGATAGAGAAAAGGAGGGTGTTTGTCTTACAGCCATGTCAAATACCAGGGAGACTGAGGAACAACAAAATGTTGATTCTGTTAGAACTGAGATGGAGTCCACAAGTGAGAATATCTCGTTTCCTCTGTTCGAAGATGATGAACCATCCCACAAATTGAAGGTACTCGGGAAGCATGTACCATGGTTTGTTGTATGGAGAATGAAAAAGTGGTTACATGTTGCCAATGTTCCCCCAAGTTTCCGGGACGGGGGGACGCGGGAGCGGGGAAACGCACATTTGGGACGCGTGGAGACCACCCCCAAATTTAGGGATATTCGGGGGGACGTGGAGACGTCTCTAAAATTATAAAAATAAAATAAAATATCAAAAATAATAATTCATTTGACGTATATTAATGATTGTGCAATGTAAATACTAAATATATTAGTTTAGTTTCTAAGTAGTACCAAGTAAGAATTGTAAAATGTGAAAATAATGGGAAAACATTAAAAAAAAATCCCCAGGGGCATGGTTGGGGAGGGAAAGTTTCGCCCAGGAGTCCCCAAGTCCCCGGGACGCAGGAAACGTGGAAACGCGTCCCCGACCCTGCGGGACGCGTCCCGTGGAACACTGCATGTTGCTCGGGAAAAACTTGAAGAGCACATACCTCTTAAAGATAAATACACCAAGGAAGCGCTGAAAGTTTTCCAAGGAATGAAAAATCAGTCTTACATGGAGAATTTTGTTTCAAAAGCTTGCCCATTGAAGGTATGGAAAGCACATGGCATTGTATTGTGAATATTAATCATTTATTTGGCTACACTGTGGATATTATCTGTGTGTTTTAGACATGATTCAGGATAAAATATTATACTTTAAGTTCAATAGTTGATAATTTCATTTTCTTTTAGGTCATTAAAATCCTGAATGGAACAAACAGGATGCAACATTTTTAGATTAATTTAAACTTTTTTATTTCTGCGCAGGCGGAAGTTGATGAATTTATGGATCAAATAATCACCACAATACCGAAGGTTAAGCAGGGGCATCTTTGCTTTGATCTGGACATTGATATTTTACATGACACACATGAGGAATTACAAAAATTATCCGAACTTCTTGATCCAAGGTCAGCTAATCATTATGTTACGATGCATAAGCTCTATTGTTGAATATCCTAATTACTCCCATTAACTGCTATGAGATATCGTTTGACGCTGGCAATAATAGTTTGTTGCTCATGCTTTTATTAGTTAGAGTTAGTGGTGAAGATCTGTCAATGGAGAAGACGTGGTCAAGATGTGGTCTTTGTATTGCCTATATTTAGAAGCTAATATTGAGCAGAGCAGGCTTGGTGTGTTATCATTTTGCCAGAAGCTTTGGATTTTCACATTATATCAGAGCAAGCATAAGCTTCTCCAAAGATTGGAGAGCAGAAAGAAAAAATCTGTCACTCCAGAGAAAAAAGGAGGTTGAGTGTTGAGATCTTCGAAGTGAAGCTGGCTGGACAAAGAGAAAACCGTCGCTAGAGATACTGAGCCACTGCGAGAAGAATTTTAAGCAAGAGGGATTGCCATCAAATGAAGATCTACGGACGTAGATCCAACTATTCACTAAGAGGAAATATAAAAAGAATAGAAAGACAAAAAATAGGGCATTTCCCTCTCCCTAAGGAGTGGGAGCAGTAACAATAAAAGGTCGCTCCTCAATACACTAACGGGGAGCGATAATCTCCCCTATGATTTCTCTTGTGACGACCTCTAAAGCCGCCTAGGAGATCTTGTAGAGCAATTATCAAGGCATCACGTTTCACAAAATTGTGTTGTTCATTTATCGAGGGTAGAACTTCGACCATGGAATTTGTTTGAAAAAAGCTGAGACTAGTAAGCAAACATCCAAAAGGTAGTTTTTTAGATGCATCTTATAGGGTAAAAGGACACCTTGAATTGGTGCATACATGCCTTTTTGTTCCTAAGCAAACCCAATCGATAGGAGAAAGCTTATATTTCCTAACATTTATTGATGACTTTAGCAAGAAAGTTTGGGTGTACTTTGTGAAGAAAAAATCATAGACGTTTGAAAAGTTTAGAGAGTTCAAAGCCATGACAAAAAAATAGAATGGAAAGTTCATCAATGTAGATTTTTAATTGTTTTTTCCCCAACCTGGTTTCAGTCATGTTGCTGCCTTTCACACCCCTGGGGAACATGGCAGAAATCTTCAAGCCACTCGGTGTGTCCTTGCGGGCAAGTCTTGAGTCAAGGCTGTCACCTTGTTGTTGACTCCTTCGTTTAGGCTAACTCCTAACGAAGCCAAGGGGGGTAGACTCTATTAATTGCTAAGACTGTTTAAGGCTTTAGTATTTATGGTGATGATTGAGTTATTTAGGAGTTTTGATGAAGGAAAAAATCAACACTAGATAATTGCAACAAGATTTAAGTACAACAGCATAAAGATCAAGGTATCATATATCAACGCACATGGAAACATATGATTATATATAAAAAAGAACCAGTGTTGAATGGAATCTACAAATAAAGTGTTGTTGTTTTACTGAAAGGAAAATGTGGCAATTGCTCTTGGTCAATTTTATGTTAACGTGAGAAAATGAGTGAATTAACTTAGGGGGAAGGGGACTCCTAATATACTCGAAGGTACGGGGAGTATGTCCAAAACCTTTAACCGATACGGCTACCCACATGGAATATGTAGGCTGGTTGGAGTCTCTGAGACGGTGTTCAACACTACACCGCAAGGGTGTAGTCTAACTGTGTCTCGACGTCACTGACCAATTGTTCCTACTTCCTTTGGGTAATTTGCCACCACAACGACTTAATTCGAGGCATTAGATTTTCGCCTGAGGAAGTTTATTGAAATGTGAGAATTAATTATTCTAGTCACCCACGCTGCTTTTGATGCAGCTGACTAATCGCACAAACCACAACCAGTGCAGAGCATACACAACAGAGTATTGTAAAGTTTTAATATTTTTAAAGCGTTGTGTTCTTTGTTAAAAAAGAAAACCCTCCAGGAATCTCTTTCGGTCCAAATGGACCTCAATCGAGAAAGTGAGGAGGTGTTGATTTTAGATAATAAAAAAAAGAAAATGAAAGAAAAACTCCACAAATTGTCTAATTAATCCTTCGACGCATCTCTTTTCCCTTTCGGGTCAATTGGGAAGTCGTGGGGTAAGTAGTATTGTTACTTTGAACTAAAGAGTATGGAATGCTTGTAATGATGATTCAAAGTATACACTACTGCAAAACACAACTAAATTAAAGCAAAATTGAAAAAATGCAAAAAACACAGATTCCCCCTTTGGGGGATGGGGAGTGGGCTTGGAAGAGCCTACTCGGAAAGATCTTTTATTAATTCAATTACAATGCTTGCTTGGAGTTGGAACATACCGCTTGGTTCTTATAGTAAAAGAATCCAAGGGTTTACAAAAAGTTCTAAAAGTGGTAGCAGCCGGAGGGGGCACTCTTGGGGAGCTTCGGATGGCCCAAACTCTGAATTTTGGGAAACGTATCCTCCTCTTTTTGGACAGACCTGCTAAAAAAAAGCAAACAAAGTTTAGTAGAAAGTTTCCAAAAACACTTTGGAAGTGTATTTGGACAACGTAAAAATTTGCCAAAAAAGTTCTAAATAAATCGTTCAAAAAAATTGCAAAAAAGAACCGAGGAAAGTTGGGATCTTGGCTTGCCTTTTGGGCAACCAATATGATTTGCACTTTTATGCTAGATATAACTTTAAGATTTGAAAGGAAAACTATTTCATGCAAGTTACAAATTTTACTAAAATTGCCATGCAAAAAATTGATTCATTTATGCCAGATCTATTTTTAAATAAATGAACAATGCTTACCAGATCTGATCTATTCAAAACTTGAGAACTAGATCTAAGTGGAAGATTTATATCTTTAGAGCATAGATCTAAGTAAACAAGTTGGGTAACAAAGGGAAAATTTGACTTTTAAAGGGAGAAAGGAAAGAGAAAGAGTATGTTGCAGCTGGGGATTTCACTTTGAAAACTTTGTAGTGAGATGCCGAGGGACTATGTCTTTCGTATTTGCTTTGAAATGGGGTAGAATCAAGCTAGATCCACACCATTTCAAAGCTAGGAAACCTGAAACTCAACCAAAACTTAACACACCTGTGAGATCTTAGAGGTTAATAACACATGAAAACAAACTTATTGACATGCAATGTTTGACCTCTAAGCCTCTAAGCATACATGATAATATAGAAACTAAAGTAAACTTACTTTCAATTTCTATCCCTACCAGTTCGGAGAAACCTTCATAGGCAAGATCTTAAACCACGGATAATGCATAAAAATTGGAAAAATACAGTTTTTACCTCAATAATGCATGACAATCTCAATCCACACAAAAAAGCACGCCACCATTAGCCTCCAAAGCTTTCTTTTATTCCAAGCAAACTAGCTATAGCATATAGATTACAACAACATGCACTCTCTTACTCTGAACCCAACTAGTTTGTGAGAAAGGCGGAGGCTTTATTTATAGCCAGAGCAAACCCGTGGGGCTACCAACACTGAAGATACACTCAGAGTTATCTAAGCTTGAACTAAGTTAATCTGAAATTGAACTGTAGGAAACTGCCAACACACTCAATCAATACCAATCACACCCAAACAACCATCCACAAAGATCTATTCGGTGTCCTTCATCTTACGCGTGAAGCTCCATGGGGGTTGGTGAGATGGGTTGACGTCATCTCACATATGCATGCTTTACCTCCCAAACACATCCATGGTATAAGCTAAACTTTAAAACAAACTCAGCTTCAAACAACGAAAGGGTGGGCCCCTTACTCCCTCACGCGAATGTGATGTGAAGGGAGGTTGACGTCATCTCAAAATTATAATTTGGTTCCCTTTTGTTTTAAACCAAAGTTTGACTCAAAATTTTAAGTTAAAGAGGAATGCATGCTTTAGGGGGACCCATGCCATGTCACTCCACACAAATATATTTTATATCTTTTGACGTTTTTCAACTTTGTTTTTTACTGTCAAAATGTCTTAATTTAGCATTAAAACGCCATTTTAATGCATTTTTAGTTGAATAAAGCTCCACGGGGTGTTTTGGCTGCCTAACTGATGTGGAAATTGGTCCCTAAAGTAAAGTGGATGCTCTAGGTGTGAAAACGAGTGTCCCCGCGTCAAAGACAGACTCCGTATATGACTTTTATTACACTTTGAAATCTTTTAATTAAACCATTAAAAATGGCTTAAAAACGGGAAAAATTTATTTTTCTAGGGAATTGACGAAACTCTAGAGGGACCTAGCACATGTCCATACGACTCAATTTCAATGCCTAGCACGTTGAAAAACACTAGCACGAAGGCTCTAATAACCACTTAAGGTCGAAACACCAAGACAACTACCCCAACTTTGGAGGTGTGAGTGCAAAACTCAGAAATTATTAGCCGTTTGTTCAACCACCAATATTAACCGAGGGAAAAAACACTCTGGGTTAGTCGGCTTGATGCTCAAGTCTGGGAAGCCGAACCTTTTATAAAAAATTAAATGTTAGGACATTTTTTACATTTTCCCCAAGGAGGTATGAACAAGTGTTACAACAAAAAAAAAATCCTAGAAAAAGCCTGAATGACTTCTGAATTCTGAAAGATGAACAAGTGTTTGTTCTCATCGAGGCTCACTTGATAATACCGACTAAGTATGACGTGGTAGGTAACAAGTCACATAGTCATTGTCTAATGCGCAAACCCATAACATTCAACTGTTAATGACTTGACATCACATTAACAATTTAAACATGAAACAAAAGAAAAATTCACTGACATAAATTTTCAATGACAGTCTCACATAAATTCTAGACATCATATTTTTGGCAAATTGCCTAGGAAAAACTTACAAGGGGAAAGCCTATTTGAGAGAGTTATTTTTATTTCTTCAGCAAAATAAAATGCAACAGCAGAATAAAACTTATCTCAACCAGCAAAACCTAGAATGGTGTCTTGAAA
Source organism: Pseudotsuga menziesii (assembly GCA_001517045.1). Taxonomy (NCBI): domain Eukaryota; kingdom Viridiplantae; phylum Streptophyta; class Pinopsida; order Pinales; family Pinaceae; genus Pseudotsuga; species Pseudotsuga menziesii. Next base: position 15,848 of record LPNX010762927.1, read on the forward strand.
TTCGTGCCATCCCAACAATGCAGAGTATTAAAAAACAGGTTGTATGGACCTCAAAATTTGTGCCAAGAGCCTCAGCTTCAATTTTCCCCTCGAAATTTGTGCCCATCTCATGTTAAATTTTTAGGGTTAGGATAGTTTAACATAAGAAATAAACTTTAATGCATGAACATAAATATAAAACAAAATTCAGGATAGTATTGTTTCAATAAAAAATAAACTGCAATAAAACAAACATAATTTTCATCTCTTTCAACTTTAACACCCCATTGGTCACTGCATTAAAGTTGGTCTTTGAGATGATTTACCAAATGCCATGTACAATATCAAAGTAATAGAAATAATGTACAGCAGTAAAGAATCGTACCAATTATTTTGAATCAACCTTATACTTAGATACTCTTAAGTTTTGATCTTGTCATCGAAGGGACAAGTCAACTGGGTAAACAAATGACGTACATTGAGAGAGAGAGAGGGTTAAAGCAGACAGAAACAGACCTCATATTCTTAGTCAACATGGAGAGAAACCTCAATCAAAATGCACAGGCTTTAGCAGCTTATTCATACCCAGTACAGTCACACGTCATGCTAGTCACACTGGGTAAGAATACAGTCATCCAAAAACACTTCTTGCTGACAGGGATACAGTCACGTTGGACAGTGACACTAAAAGGAGACAACCCACCAAGTTGAGTGGTGACAAACCAGTCACTCCGAGCAGTGAACAAATAGTCACACGAGCAAGAGGAATATCGTCACATTGCAAGAGTGAAACACTACCACGCAGGAGAAAGGGTGAGCAGGCACGCTGATGTACGCAAGAGTGAACAGTCACAAGGAGGAAGCAGTCACGCAGATGCACAGAGGAAGTAGACACAGAGGTGTAATCACGCAAAGTTGCAGTCACACAGAGGAAGCAGACGAAGAGGTGTAGTCACGCAGAAGGAGACACAAGTCACGTTGGTGCAAACAATCACGGTGAAGGAACTCAGTCATGCAGAGAGAAAATACAATCATGCAACGATAATGCAATCACGCCGGGAGAATGCAGTCATGCTAAGATAAAGCAGTCGAAGTCAGGTAAGTGAGATGTGACTTGATGGATGAATAAATTGAAGGATAACCTTTTCCTTTTATAAGGGTTAGGGAATATAACAAAAAATACATTAGGTTGACTTAGGATAGGTACCAAAGATCCTAAGGCAATGGTCCAATGGTGAAGTAAATTAAAACCATAAAAATAAATAAATGGTGTAATAATAAAAAGTGGTCAAAAGGTAAAACAATAAATGGTCCAATAGTTTTAAAATAAAAGTTAAAACCATAAAGTAAATAGTCCAATGGTTTTATAATAAAGCCATAAACAATAAATGGTACAATGGTCTGTTAATAAAACCATAAAGTAGATGCACTTAGGATGGTGTACCTAAAAATAAAACCCATAAGGTAAGATTCATCATAACAAAGGTACACACAATAAGAGCGCTAAGACCAAGTAAGATAAAGGACCATGAGTCAACCAAAGGGGTCACAATAAGACAAACCACATACCCACAAGATCAAGGTGAACCATAAAGGTGGACAAACAACTCCTTTTACCTATAGGACCATCAAGACCGAACACTTTAATCTTCTCTCTCTCCCAAGGTACATTGTTTTATATATTTTATCATCACTGTATAAGGGGAAGATCCAAATTGGATGGTACAATCCTTTGGTCCTCAATACTGCTCCTAAGGGTTAGGTGCTAGTGACATCATCAAGGGGTGGCCAGTCCCCCTTGATAAGCAACAATGTTCCATGGGGATGTGTCTCCCAGGGTTGGGGGTGTGCCCCCTGCGCTTCCACGCCACGGGGGTTGGGAGGCTCCATGGGAAACGTTTCCCAACGCCCCCCTTTCTGCGAAACTTGGCGAAATGTAGGTCTAGGAGTTTCTTGGATTGGGAGGCTCCCACACGACCCCTCCTTAAAATGGGGGGCTCCAACAGGCCCCCACCCCCCTCGATTTTTGAATTTTTTTTACCTAAAAACAAAAATGGTTCATCTTAAATTTTAGTCTTTACATTAAATGGTCATTATAAATCGAAATATAGAAACAAATGAAAAGAAACAAACATCGATATGATATGCTTGGCTATAACGATTACATTTACATTACACAACTCTTCGTAAACATAAGAGTTTATATGTTGGGGTTCATATTTTTATTATTTTTCTATTTTCTTATAATTTTAGAGAGCCCGATGCCCCCCTGCCCCCACGTCCCCCAAAATACCCCAAAATTTTGGGGTGTCTCTACACGTCCCCAATGTGCGTTTCTCCACTCCCATGCTCCCACGTCTCGGAAACTTGGTGGAAAACTACATATAACTAGTCATGTATACTTACTTCACAAGTATCTTCATACAAATTTTTGAGAAACAAGATTTACAAACTAAACAAATCCTATGATAACACTCAAGTACTTGTAAGGACTAGTTTCTTCAATTGGTTGAGTTAGATGGACAACCATGGCTAGACAAGTGAAATTATCAATGGTCCATGGTGACTAGGTTGACTCAAGATATGGGAAGAAATGGGTCTTTGTGACTTTTGCCACTTGGGAAATCATTAGGGAAAGTGTCTCACATATGGGTGATAGTGTAGTGAAATAATCCCCTACTAAACCACCAGCAATCAAACTTCTCCCCATTTAACTTTGACTTTTTATTCTAGTTCCTTCTTTGATATGGTCTTCTTGGACAAATCTTCATTTTTTTCCTTGGACTCTTCAATCTTGTACTCTTTTGCTTATGGAGATCTTGCCCTTTGATTTCTCTTTTGGAGGCCTTCTTCATTGGCAATCTTCGTACTTGCATCTTCATTTGACTTGATCTTCTTTGGTTAACTTGGTCTTCATCTTTTGACTTTGACTTTTCAAGTACACAGAGGTTTTCACTGGGATATTTTCACATGCCCTCATTTATTTTTTGGGCATAGGAAGTGAAGGACTTTCATGCCAATAATTTAGGAGAACCATCGCTCTACGACAACTCTCTATGCTTGATAAGCAGTCAACCCGAAAGATTTAACAAGCATGCCTCTTGAACCATCACAAGATACTTGCAACACAAGATAGCTTGAGACACCCAGGAAAACTGGGAAGTCTTCACAATGAAGAGGTCACAAAAGGGAGATCAAGTGCTCAATTGGATCAACCTTAGACCAAGGACGCATACCAAATTCATGTTGTGAAGTGGAAGGATGGATTACCAAAATATGGACCCAAAGAAGGGAGTACAAGTCCTTGCAAAACACCTAAACATTATCTAGGTTCAATGGTTCATAAGTAAATCAAGGATCTACTATCGTCGTCAATTTTAAAGTGTGATACTGGTAATTATATTCATCAGACGCTTAATACATCAACAAACCATAAAAGCATCTAATACATCATTATTGCTGTTGTAATTGTAACTTCGGAAGATATTTTGATGTATAATACTATTGTATATTGTTGTACCCCCATCGGGGATGTGTGTTCCTACTTTGGGGATGTCATCATTGTATATGGTCATCAAGGTAAACCCTCTATTGTAAGTTGGGGCAATAGTCCCCAGGTTAAATAAAGGAAAATGTATTTGTGAGTATTCTTAGGTAGGTCGGCCCCACAAGTAACCTGGCCGACCTAGTTGTTGAGTTAACAAACTCAACAAAAGAATATAAATAGGGAGGCACCCTCCTCATTTGTCACACACTTCTCTTGCTTTCACATGTGCGCCTTAGGAGAGAGAGGAAGAGGAGGGACAAAGAGCTGCTGTAGACATATTGTTCTTAGGTTATTCTATCTTGTCATCTTATCTTTGTAACGGAACTATTTTGAGGAAGTTTGCGAGGTTTTTCTCCTTTATGGTTTCCCCGATGAAAATCTTTGTGTCTTGTGTATCTTGTGCATCTTTGATGTATTGTGTGCTTGTTATTCTTTTAGATAAAGATCTTAAGTAAATTAACTTAGAAAAACTAACATGGTATCAGAGCCACTCTTAAATAAGGCACTGTGCAACCGAAATACAGCTACAATGGAAACTACTAGAAATTAGGGTTTCATGCTTGAAAACCCTAGAAGACTAAAACTAGTCAGCTTGGCACTTTCGCCATAACTCTTGATTGGAGAAGGCTCAGGAGTTGAAACTTGGACAGGCCAAATATGAAATCTTGTTGTACCTTATGTGTGAATTTCAACCTCGGATTCGCTAAACTTCAGGAGATATGATTCCTCCAAATCAGGGTTCCAACCTCCTCCAGAATACAGTCATAAACACGTGACCTAGGGAGAATTGCTATATCTCAGGCTAGGAAGGTCCAAATGAAATTTCTCAAAATGTTGCAAGTAGGGCACGGACTGTAGTTTCTGTGGTTCGAGTTTCAGACCACGAATGTAAAATAATGACATGTGGCAATCCGTACAAGTTCGCTATGCTGAACAGTCCCCAAAATAATCACCTTGGTAACTCAGCATAAGTCCCACTTAGAGATTCCAATTCTATTCTAACCTGTGGGGTTGGGAAGAAGATAGATCAGGCTATCTCAGTGCGAAGTTTCAGAATGTGAGGAGCAAAACAACAGAATCAATATCGGACATTTCTGTAGAAGAAATTGGAGAATTTAGGGCTTCCTGTTCCAGGAGTTTCCCACCATTGTTTTAAGAAAAGGAGTACATTGGACAACTCACCTTGAAGAGGCGCATTTTTCTGTCCAATCAAAAGTTTGAAATTCCAAGTTTGGAAAATTAGGCTTTCTCTATCAAACCCTAGATCAACCAGCTCTAGAACCAGGTCGGACACCTCAAATTGGTAAGATCTAAATCTTTGTTATTTCCATTTGAGGTTCTCATTTCAAAATGGCTCCTCACACCCAGCTTGATGATAAGCTTGGTGAAACTAAAAACTTTCGAGCATGGAAGTATAGGACCTCCCTAATCCTTGAAGAAAATGACTTGGATCGGTATATCAGTAAGAAAGTTCTAAGAGCTTGAGGGAGATGAGGCTAAGGCTAGAGCCAAGAGAATCATTGCAGATTCTATGAAGGATCATCTCATCCCTCATGTGTCATCCTTGAAGACACCAAAGTAACTGTTTGATGCTTTGACGAAGTTTTTCGAAGGAAAGAACATCAATCGAAAAATGACATTGAGGAACCAGTTGAAGAATGTGAAGATACAGAACTAGGAGACCATGTTGTCCTCCTTCATAAGGGTTTCTCAATTCAAGGAACTTGAAGCAGTGGAAGAAGAAGAAGAGATTGTTATGACCACCTTAAATATGTGCCAAAAGGAAGTTGATTACCTTCAGCAGACTCTAGGAAGAGTGCACACAAGAAGAAGCTCAGCTCATAACAAGAGAAGAGAAGATGGGAGCAACTGAGGATCAAGCTCTCATGATTCAAAGAAGAAAGAGAACATTCCTAAAGCAATGAGGAATATGTACTTTTATCGAGAAGGAGTCTACCCTCCAAACAAACAAAGATAAGTGTTCAATTGTCATTTCATGATATTGTTTGGTTGTGCACTTGTTTATATTCGGTTGATGTATTATGCATGTTTGAGTGTTTGCATTTATACTATTGAATTGCACATGATGGGGTAAGAATTCAAGGATGTTGTACAACATTCCATTTATACTTATCTAGATTGAAACATCTTTGTTGACATATTAGGAGTAGTACACACTCTTAAAAACATTGGGGTAGAAGGCATCTAAAAGTCACTGTATGTGTACAGGATATGGATGAATGTTGTAGCATTGGCTAAGATAGTTGCATGACTGTGTGACATATATTTGTCACTTTTAATATCTTTTGGAAATTATGACATTAGAGGAAATTTCAACTCAAAATGGGCCTCCTACGAAAATTAATAAAATAATATTTATTAATTTTGGAGGAAGAAAAGATAAAAACTATTTTTTTGTTCGTATTTTCGACATACCTCCTTGTGTTTTACTAAAATTTTGATTGGGAGAGCTTCCTGGATACGAAATTAAATTCCACATCCAACGAGTACCCACTCGGCATACTTTTGACAAACCTCGCTACCCCAAAAACAAGAAATACCTGAAAAACATGATGATGATGATGATCATCACGTTTTTTCAGGTATTTCTTGTTCATCATCACATTTTTTCAGGTATTTCTTGTTCATCACATTTTTTTAGGTATTTCTTGTTTTGGGGGTAGCAAGGTCCGTCAAAAGTATGCCGAGTGGGTACTTGTTGGATGCGGAATTTAATTTCGCATCCAGGGAGCTCTCTCGATTGAAATTTGAGTAAAAACATAGGGAGGTATGTCGAAAATACGAACATAAAAAGTAGTTTTTTTTATGATACCTATCCCCAAATTTATATTAAAAAATTGTTTAAGATCTATACGGTATTTCAAATTTAAAGCAATTTCATTAGCTAACACATGATGACATGAAATTTGAATTATTGTTAAAAGGCCCATTTTGAGTTGAAATTTCCTCTAATGCATGTTTCTAATCATGCAACTGAACTTGACTTGTAGATCGTTTCGAAGAACAAGTAACAACAGTTCAGAAGAACCTGAAGCTCCCCAGGCCAGAGACACCATGGTGAAAGAAAGAGCTTCAGAAGAATATAAAGAGAAAGGTAGATCCACCTCGAGAAATCGAGACCATCTTGGGCACAAGAGATCATCCAAGATAAAAATAGTATGACAAAACTTCCTAAGAAAGTAAGAGGCCTTGGACACACTCCATTTATGTGACACAATTGAGTGACATCATTGATGCAGATCCTTCTATCTATGAAGAAGTAGCCAAGAAGAAAGGGAAAGAGTCTATGATCAAAGAGTACTAGTTGATTAAGAGGATTGATGTCTAAGATGTGGTTCCGAGACCTGAAGGGAAGTCTGTAGTGTTTTCCATATGGATCTACAAGATCTAGCATGCAGCAGATGGCAGCATCATGGGATACAAGGCAAGATTCGTAGCACGAGGCTTCTCACAGAAAGAAGGCATGGACTACGAGGAGACATTTGCACCAGTTGCGAGGTACACTTCCATTAGATCCATACGTGCATGTATGAGATGGGAGATACATTGGCTAAATATCAAGACAACATTCTTGAATGGTGTAGTCAAGGAGGAAGTGTACATAGAGAAGCCACTGGAAGTTGAAACACATGACAGGCAGACTCATATGTGCAAATTAAAGAAGGCCTTGTACAAGCTCAGAAGGCACCCATGGGATAGCACATACAGTTACATGAGGAGCTTGAAGATCACCTAGATTGATGAAGGTCTTAACCTTTGCTACAAGGTTGAAGATGAAAGCCTGTAGGGGACGACAAGCTCACAGATGGGTGCAAGAGGAACTTTTCAACAAAGTTCAAGATATAGGATCTTGATATCCAGTGACCTTAGATGGATACATAAAAGATCAGTAGCAAAGGAAGCTACTTCACTCCAGTACATAATGTTTCAATACATAGAGTACAAAATGTAGAGGGAGGATGATACTCCGCTTCAGAGGGAGTCACTACAAAAGATCCTCAAGTTCAACATGGTACAACAGGATGGACAACTTACTAATGGGCCTAGGATTTACTGAGAGTAAAGTGGATTCCAACCTTTACTTCAAGGTTGAACGCGGAAGACTAGTGATGCTCTTGCTATATGTAGATGATCTGTTCCTGACAGAATAGGATGAACTCATTGAAGATGCAAGGAGACTTGCCACCGAGTTCGAGATGGAAGACCTAGGAATGATGCACTACTTCTTAGGCATGGAGGTTTGGCAGAATGCGAATGGGATTTTCTTTAATCAAGGAAAGTATGTAGTAGATATTCTGAAGAAATTCAGAATGTTGGACGGCAAGGCGATAGCCACCTATGGCATCTAACTTGAAGATTCTGAGTGATGCTTCATCTGAGTCGGTTGATGCCACGATTTATCGTCAGATGATTGGCTCATTGATGTGCCTAACGAATACGAGACCAGACATATGCTTTGTTGTGAACACCTTGAGCCAGTTCCTGACGGATCTGAGACATGTTCACCTGGTTGCTGCAAAGCATGTACTGAGGTACCTGAAGGATACAGTTGAGTATGGGCTCAAATATGATAAGAATCAGAAGACTAACCTGCACGGTTATGTTGATTCGGATTGGGCATGAAGCACCACTAAGAGGAAGAGCACCTTGGGTTGCTTCTTCAGTTTGGGAACCGGTATGATCTATTGGTTTGGCAAGATGCAATCTTGTATGGCGCTGAGTACAGCTTAGGCAAAATATGGTGCCACTTGCTCGGCGAGATGTGAGGTTGTATGTTTTTTGAAAGCTACTATCTGATTTGATTGATCTGACTTGCATTTTTGTATGATGCAGAGAACAGCAATGAAGCTCCAGTATGCGATCCAGATCGAAGCCCCTCAAAAGAGGGAGTGATGAATTCTAGCATAACTAGAGATACAGATTATCCAAGTGTAAAAGTCCCGACGAAGTTTGTAAACTGCTCGGATGTAATCAGTCCTGTAGGTTGTCCTCGAATGTAATAAGTCCTGGCAAAGTTCGCAGGTTATCCTTGGACGTAATTAGTCCTGATGTGATTCTATGCTAGAAATATCCAAAGTGAAGTTCGAGTACTTCAGAAAAAGACTTGGCATGATCCAGAATGAGACCTCTAGCATAGCTAGAGAGATAGGTTGTCTGAGCGTAAAATCGTGGCGAAGATCATAGGTTGCTGAAATGTAAGCAGTCTTGTAGGTTGTCCTTGGATGTAATCAGTCCTAGCAAAGTTCGTAGGTTATCCTTGGATGTAATCAGTCCTGCTATGTTTCTATGCTAGAAATAGTGAGAGACCAAAAGACGCAGATGCATGATATTTCACATGGGAAATGAGACAAGTTGTTCGAGTGGAAAAGACCCTGGTGTAGCAGGTTGCTCGGATGTAATCAGTCTTGTAGGTTTTCTGAGTGTAAATACGAGTCTTTGCGTGATACGCATGTTATTCAGACGTAACCAGTCCTAAGACAGGTTATTTGAATGTAAATATGAGCCCTAGCGTGGTACGCAGGTTGTTCGGATGTAATAAGTCCTGTGGGTTGTCCGAGTGTAAAAAGAGCCCTAGCGTGGTACGCAAGTTACTCGGATGTAATTCGCCCCCAAGATTTTCTGAACGGAAAAGATCTTGGACACAGGTTGTTCAGATGTAATAAGTCCTTGAGTTTGACCTAGAACGTAAAAGGTCTTGATGTAGCAAGTTGTTTGGTCGTAATCAGTTCTTACATATATATTTATATGTGTATTCCCATGTTGAGATGATAAGGTCATGAAGCACGAGAGGTACACCTAGGTGGTTCTCCTTTACTTGTAGAACGCAGGTTGACCATGTAGAGACATAATGCACTGAGTGTGCTCCTAGACGATTCTCGCATAATAGAAGTTGCAGGTTGTCTTGATGACGTGAAAAGATCTTGGCTTACTCCTATGGTGATAGAACGGAGGTGGTCTGCATCTGGGACTGTGCTTTGTGTGCTTTGTTCTGTTTCTTTTTGTGCAGGACAAAAGAGATGATCTGGATCCAAAAATTTAAAGGTAGGAAACACAGGTTATTGCAGTAGCAATGTAAAGAAGGTCCTAGACTGTACCTACGCGATGACGACGAGATGATGGTAGGAAACGCAGGTTATTGCAGTGTCAATGTAAAGAAGGTCCTAGACTGCAATTACGCGATGATCTTGATACGATGAGAAGACGGTAGGAGATGCAGGTTGTTGCAGTGGCAATGTAAAGAATGGTCCTAGTCTATACGTACGTGATGGCTTACTAGTGGATATGATGAAGACCTAGATGAGGTCTAGGCTACACCCAGCATGAAAAAGAAATGGCTCTGTAGAAACTTCCTGTGACGGATTTATGCAACATATTGGACAAGATGAGAACAATGGAAGCAGCGACGACGATGACTCAGTGACGATGACCAGATGTGTTGATCACTATGGCGAGAGAATACTGTTATCACCAAACTTGTAGTTGCCTATATAAGGTGGATCTAGGATGGATGGTAGAGGGACAAGCAACTAAGGAGGTGGAACCAAGATTGCCTCGACTCCCAAATGGATGGTTGTCACACCAATCGAGGCAATCTTCACTTGATGTTGTCTTAGCCCAAGACAACAATGGGGGAGACCCAGATCTCCTCTCGACAAGGGAGATCAAACCTAGACACCAGATCAGATCAAATGGACTTAAGGTACGTAAGGTGTAAGGTGATGGAAACCCTAGATCTATGGATGGCGTCACTAGGTTGACCAAGGCTTTGGATCAGGGTTTAGGAGACATGAAATTTGATCCAAGTTGGGACACAAATGACCTATGGGGCAAATGCTAGATCTGGGATTAAGGTACTAGCAAAAGGTTAAGATATCCACTGCCTTGGGAAACATGACCAATGCAGAGAAGGTAAGAACAAGATAGGGGCTATCTAGTACCGAGGGATAGACTTGAAAGAAGGTATGACAGTGTCAAAGCACTTGAGCCACAAGGAAAAAGTCAAATTGCAGGAGAAATAGGCAAAAGGAGGGGTAGCGCTAGGGTTTGAAGATCAGTGCCTTGGGATCGGGGCCAATGGAGTCACTTTTAGCCCAATCTTGAAGAAGACCCACCTGGGGTTGGACCCGATCTACAAACCCAAAAGTGGTTTTGCCGAAAAAGATCAGATCGCAAGAAAAGAAGGCAACATGAAGGGTAGCGCTAGGGTTTGGAGACCAATGCCTTCAGATCTAGGCGAATGGAGTCACTTTTAGCTCAGCGTTGAGGAAGACCCACTTAGGATTGGACTTGATCTACAAAACCTAGAAATGGTTTGCCCCGAGATCAGGCGGTTTGATGTATAGTATTTTTGTATTTTTTATTATTTAGGGTTTTAAGATGGAAATACAGATGCCAATGGATTAAGATCTGAAAGAGAAGCACTAACCTGTAGATATTACCTGGAAAACCTTGTAGATGCCTTGATAGTGATGATCCTTGCTATCCCAATCAATTTTAGAAGATTTGAGTGAGTTCTATGCCCAACGTTTTGCCCCAAGAAGCCACTGTGCCCTCTCTACTGCACAACAAACGTCAACCATATCAGATTTGTTGCATCATGAGAAAAGAACAAATGCTACAGAAAAATAGCAAGATGAAATCATAGATCGCATTGATGCTAATGAAAACCCCTTGATACAAAACGCATCTAAGCCAATCGATTTGAGGAACCCCTGCAAAAACGCCCAAGTTGAAGTCGCCCTCCTGTAGACAAGACAATGTTTCCCGAAAAATATATAGATCTAACAACAAATACCCAAATGCTAGGAAGCAAAAGATTTTCCAATCACCATCTAAGAACACCAGATGCAAAGGAGATCCAAGAATTTCCACAAGAAAAGTTTTTCTATTATCCAAATCCAAGAGCCAAAGACCCCTTACAAATGAGAAGCTCTCTCCTTTAAATAGAAATGAGAGAACCAAAATCCTAACCACTTTTCAAATGGGTGGCTAAAATTAAAAGATACAAATGTTCTAATCAACGATTGAGATGAGTTCAACATACAATACATGGACCAATACAATAATATAATATAAAAGTGGACTAAATCACCCTAGGAGAGGGGATCCCACTCAACAAAAAATAAATGAAGCACATGGTGGGTCCATGGAGTGTTAACTAACTCCCTTTGGGTGTCCCCATGGCACAATAAAAATAATATAATTTTTTAACTATGAAATCGTTAGCCTCCAAAAAGCTCCAAAAAATAATAAAATATGCCCGAAAAAATAGATGTGGGCCCATCCAGGTGCTGCAACTGCTGGAGGAGTGGAAGACATCACATTCATCAACAGAACTCATCCCATGCCAATTCCTTGCCTCAGTAGACCAAATCGAATTCTTCAGTAGCCATTTTAATTATTTTTTATCTACCTCGGGAAACATGATATGCCAAAAACTGCCTCCTAGGGTGCCTGCATTATCCAACTGAGCCCACCAGGATCTCTGGGAGGGGAGTAATATGGTACAAACAAGTGGTTGGATCCCCCATGCCTCATACAACGCTCTAAGAGATCCAAGAAAATCATCTCCCTGCCCAGACAGGCCATCCAGCATGGCAAAACTGCACCAAAATGGTACATTGAGCCAAATCATCTCTGCAACTGCTCGGAACTGAAAACAATCTGTCTCATTAGACTCGGGGAGTCCAAATCCATCTAGAGTGTATATTCACACACCCTATAGGTCTCTGCATGATCATCTACAATATCCAATATACCTAGATAGACAGAATAATAATTTGAAAATGACCATACAACCAATAATATAACCCAAGCTAACATCCATTTGCTGCAAGGGTTCAAAGGTTAAGTCATGCTCTATAAATCATTCAAGTAACAATTAGAAATCATTCACTGGCGATCTATCAAATGAATATATAGGGTTTCATTTATTTATTATGACTCAGACCAAACTTTCCAGTCTATACTCACTTCATAGTTGTAGTCAATTTGCTAGTGAAGGGTGAAGGCTAAAGCTCAAAGGGCTAGGACAAAGGATGACCACCAACTCAACATTGTGACACTTTGGATATGGAAAGGGGATACTCACTCTAGCCACATGCCGAATAAGCAACAACACAGGGGATGGCAGTGTCTCACAAATGGATAAGTTATGTTCGGAGGTGCATATTCACCTTGACAAATGCTCACAATCCAAATTAAATACAAGTAAGGCCAGCAATCTTTAGATAGAACTTTAGGAACCATTGCTTTTTGGGCCTTTGATTTTCCATAGCCTTGGTCCATGCATTTATTACATGGATTTTTATTATTGAGGCTTCATACATTCACGTATGTTTAAAAACACTACTTTTCATGAATGGGCTTTTCAATAAGATATTCATTTCATTTCCAAACACATTGTATTGATGGCAGCACTACTTGCTTCAGGTTTAGCCAACACAACCTAGGAAACTCAAAGCTAAGACACAAATAAACAGGGAGGCTTGTCCGACAAAGGCTCTAGTGGGGAAAGGTCCTCTATGCCACAAGTCAAGTAGTAGGTCGAGTTGAAAACATAACTGGAAGGTAATGGATGGGTGGAGACAGTGAATAATGAAACCAACATTAGCAAGCCAAAGTATGGTGGGAATGACTACCTCTATTCTTCTTAAGGAGGGTAAAACCAATGAGTATAGATCAAGAAGTTCCAGGTCTTAGTAGGGACATCAATACATAATATAAATACATCCAAGTCCATATATTTGTATGATCACCAGATCATGACACTAAATGCTAATACATGTCACAAGAATGAGTATAAGAGCAATGATAACCATAACACAAGATAACATAAGTTGAGTCATTAACATGTAAATAATCCATCTGGACCAACATTTGTCCAATGAGGAAACACTGATGCAAATTTGGGCACTACTAACTACTCTGCAAATGGCTAAATGGCTACATCAGTCCTCAGATCTGAGTGTTCTGAGACTCTGTCATGGCATGGGAGAGCACTATAGTCCATCAAATAAATAATGATCCAGCATAAATGCTCATCTCAGCATCTCATATGTAGGGGAGCTGCCTAAAAAATGTACTAAATCTAAAAAATAGAATATGGTAGCCTAGCTACTATATATGTGATAACAAATACCTTCCTAGTTAAGAGGGAGTGTTGTTGTAATTGTAACTTCGAAAGATATTTTGATGTATATTACTATTGTATATTGTTGTACCCCCATTGGGGATGTGTGTTCCTATTTTGGGGATGTCATCATTGTATGTGGTCACTGAGGTAAACCCTTTGTTGTAAGTCGGGGCAATAGTCCCCAGGTTAAATAAAGGAAGATGTATTTGTGAGTATTCTTTGGTAGGTCGGCCCCACAAGTAACGTGGTCGACCTAGTGGTTGAGTTAACAAACCCAATGGAAGAATATAAATAGGGAGGCGCCCTCCTCATTTGTCACACACTTCACTTGCTCTCTCATGTGCGCCTTAGGAGAGAGAGGAAGAGGAGGGACAGAGAGCTGTTGTAGACATATTGTTCTTGGGTTATTCTATCTTGTCATCTTATCTTTGTGACAGAACTATTCTGAGGAAGTTTGCGGGGTTTTTCTCCTTTATGGTTTCCTCGATGAAAATCTTTGTGTCTTGTGTATCTTGTGTATCTTTGATGTATTGTTGTGCTTTCTATTCTTTTAGATAAAGATCCTAAGTAAATTAACTTAGAAAAACTAACAATGACATCATCATCATCAATTGGATCAATCTTAGACCAAGGACGCAAACCAAATTCATGCAGTGAAGTGGAAGGATGGATTACCAAAATATGGACCCAAAGAAGGGGGTACAAGTCCTTGCAAAACACCTAAACATTATCTTGTTTCAATGGTTCATAAGTAAATCAATGATCTACTATCCTTGTCAACTTTAAAGTGTGATACTGGTAATTATATTCATCAAACAATTAATACATTAACTAAACCATAAAAGCATCTAATACATCATTACATCATCATCATCATCATCTTATCATAGGCATAACCTCAACAACATTGGCAAAATTTTTATAATCACATTTATCTGTTCTTTGAAGGGAGAGGCCTAAGAGCAACAAAGATCGGCCTAAAACATTTCTAGCTATCATCTTGCTTTTGAAAAGCAAAAAATTGTCTAGAAAAAGGTGTGCCCCACAAAATGTGGCACAACGGATCCTAGATCTCTCTCTTCTGCACATAGTCAAGAGAGTTAAGGGTGAAGATAATGAGCTCACTAGAATGTAGATTCAAGAAGCATGAACCATCAACAACGAACCCTAACCAACAATACAAAGCTCTTACAAGTTATCTTTCCAAGCTATAGTAGCCACAACAAACTAGCATCAACATAAACAAGTCCACCTCTAGTCTTTCATCAAGCTTCCGTCACACAAGTTCTCCAAACAAAGCACTCCAAGCCTCCTCTAAGGTTTCTTTGCCACAAACCCTAGCACCTTCCTCCTTTGCATAGAGACAAGGGCTCGAGACAAATTCACCTTCAAGATATAATGATTCAATGAACCACTATCTTGCTCTAAGACAAGTACAAACACAAACTCTCTTCTCCCTTTATATATAATAGGTGAGGGAGGGCAACAATAGTAAAGTGGACTAAGTCCACAAGCAACCTAATTTAATCATCGAGATAAGGTCTCTAATTTAATTGCTTTCCTCCAAGATGTATACATGTTAAGAGGAGACTCCTCAAGAAGCATGCTCTTTGTTAGCACTCACTTTGTAGCTTCTCCCTAAGATGATCCAATCCAAGATGGGTAGAGGGAAAAGCAACTGCAGCAAGCGACCCGAGAGTGCTCTACCACTACAAATTGTAGTTGTCACGCCAGACAGAGCACTCTTCACTTTTGGCGAAGCTATAAGCTAGGCCAAGGGGGAGACCCTTGTCAACCAAATAATTCCAACGAGCTCAACAACACACAAAGCCAGGAATGCAAGGCAATGCAATCCAAGATGTGTGTAAGTGATGCCCTATATCAGATAGAAAATCCTATTAGTACAAGGACATAGAGATCTAATTGAACAAGCTTAGTTATGGATCTTAATATAAACCTTGGATGATTTTGTCTTGTTAAGATAGTCTTATATGGATCTAGGGTAATATCAAGTGCTAGATTATATATTAGAGATATGCCAACTATGGTTTAAAGCAAATAAAATTACTGTGGCAATAGATTAGTTGCATGGGCAATAATTATCACTCCAAAATAGTTGTTTAATGAAAGATAAATCAATTAATAACAAATCAAACAACACCCAATCACCCAAATGTTGATTCAACAGGTTACCCAAGGAGGGCACACTCACCCTAGGAAGGCCAGTGCCTGGGATGTGCAAATGAAGTCGATTTAACTTGAAAATTTATTCCTAGGGGTTTTGTGATGACTCCAACTTGGGTTTCAATTATATTTCGAGAGGGTGACCAAAAAACATAAATACTAAAATGTAAGGGTTTAAACAATTATATTAAAAATGTTGACTAGTGAATAGAAATTTAAACTAAGAAGAGATAGTGTAAATTTTACCTGGATACTTGGTTGATGCTATAGATGTGATACTCTTCCTCTTGTTGATCAACTTGTCGAAATACCGGTAGAGTCTTTGCCCCAACAGTTTACCCAGGATGGTTGTAGCGCCCCTCTTGCCTGCACAAGAAAACAACAATGTCAATTAAATTGCACAAATAAGAAAACGCTATGGCAGATGCATACCATGAAGTAATCAACTTGACAAATAAATTGCACAAATGAAAAATCCCTTGAGATGCAACGATTTTGAGGGAGAGAAGCTATGCTCCTCAATATACTGCCCTCCTCCAATTCGCTTCCTGCCACAAGATAACAACCACATCAAATGCAAGCAAAATCTACTATAATCTAAACAGTGTTCAAGGAGTAAGATGATGCAATCACTATCTATCAACATCACACACAAGTAACTCAACCTTTTGTAGAAAAATTTCTCTTTATAGCTAAAATATCAAGAGCCAAAAGTCCATTACAATGAGAAATATCTCTCTTTATAAGATCATGAATGAGATCAACGGTGGATAATGTGCCAGCAATACACATCAAGAGTTCAAGAGGGGGGTGTTATCACTAAGTGCGCCCCTCTGTTGTACGGAATAATACACCTAATAACCTAGGTCTGGGGGTTACCAACATACTCATTCACTTGCAGACAATTTGACTTTTAAAGTGCAGAATAGGAAATAGGAAGTTAGAAGAACTTACTTGGTTAAACGAAAGTCGATCCTTGCTTAGCTTCTCCCTCTCTGCTTTGCTCCAAAAGTCTCCAGGATAGTTCCTCCTTCACCTGTCACAAGACACTCTTCCAGATGCAATATACTTCATATATGTATTAGCAGGTTAGATAAATCACATATAATATGGAAATGTAATCATTTATCAAACTACAAGATATGAAACACATATGGAAGAAGTAATCTCTTTATTAACAGTAATAGAAAGAGTTTAGGTTACAACCCAATGCCTGAGACAAGGACTCCTCTGTCACCAAAGGATTCTGAGTTCTCTGCTGCTCCAAAGATTTCAGTAGCCAATCCACCAGCATAACTTTGCTCTCCAAGTATTACTAACAATACCCTCCCCAAGGCCTGTATTTATATGGATGAAATCAGGCAGTTCTCGAAGGTTAGGGAGGTTACAGCAGTTAAGAGGATTAAGGTAAATGACATAACTAATCCTCCATTAGCGCGTGGTTTTATGTTTTAATGTTGAGGAAACCATACGCGGGTCTGTAGTAGAGCAACCCGCGGATGATATGCGACTCTATAGAAGAGCAACCTGCGAATACAATGATACGCGACTTGCTGTATAGGAGACTCGCGAATGATGCGCGAGTTGTCAATAGAAAGAGTTGCGAATACAACTCAATATGGCAAAATGGCAAAGTAACCAATTGGGTATATAGGGAATGTACTTCATCATGAGCCAAGGTATAGTGAATATGGGCAACCTCAATCCATAAGTGTCCTTTTGTGTGCCGACATGAGGGATATCAGCACTCGGACAGAGAGGTGCCATTCAGGTGTATAACACCCTCTAGGGCTTTTGGCTTCACCTAGGGCTTCACTCTAGTCTCCTTGTCCCTCTTTCCCTGAGAGCGCACTTTTCTAAGGGGTTGCGTTGGGATAAGTGAAATTGTATTAGAATATGTGAAATGGTCTAAATTGGAAAGGCGATTGATGATATACATGATAAGCTATTGAAATAACTCCTCAATTAGGTTAAGTTGTCTTCTTTATATATTGTTTGACTCCATACAAGGCACTAATCTAGTTATAAGGTTGTGAAAGGGTATTTGCTCGTTGGTGTTTGCAGGTTCCTTCAAAAGGGATTTCTCCTGGGTTTAGGAGTTACCTAAAGTAGTTGAGAGGCTGGGATGAGGTGACATCTGAGCCTAGACCTCTCCTATATGCTTACCACTAGCATACCAACCACATTGTGCTGCTAATTCAATACTGCTAGTTTGAAGGGTAATAGTGAGAATCGAAGAATTATGCTTGTAACTTCAATCAAGTGAAACTCTAATGAGCACCAAAAAATAGCCCATTCTTGGTTATCCTTCTCAAAATTCAATACATAAAAGATCATGAATTTTATTTCTAAGTTGCAATTTTAACATTTTGAGTAGATTTAAAGACAATGGAAAACTCTAAGATCACAATTTTGAGTTGGTAAAATTTCAGTTTTGAATTGTTGAACTTACAAATTCCTAACTGGGGTTGAAATTATATCAAAACAATATCAGTTAAGACATCGTTCTAGTTAATAGTTAGCCCACCTCCATAATGTAGTGCCACATTGCAAATCATACTATCATCGAGGTCCACATTAATTTGGGAAGAGAGAAACAATTAATTTTTTGTTATACTTTTCAATACTTAAACAAACCCGTGCATAAATAGGACATATTTTTCATGGTTCAACATAACCAAATTTGAAACTGAATAAAAGGATAACAATTCTTCTTTTTCAACCCACCAAACTCATTCAACCTAAACCACCCAAACCAAACTCAATCATCTAATCCGACACTTACTATCTTTGCATTAATTTTTTTGAAAAAAATGAATATGTAATTTACCAAAACATGCCGAACAATTATAATGGTTCCTAAACACATCCCCCTCGTCCTACAATGTTGGAGTTAGGATTACCTTTGTATACCCCCGTCAACTTAAACTTAATCCACCCTTCGCAACAACGACACCTTTTTTGCGGGTCTTGACCGTTTAAATTGTGTTGTCTTCGTCAGGAAATGTGTTCTTAATAATCTTGCAACTATCAACCGAATATGATCTTTTTCTGTGCGTCTAGTAAGTCTCAAGTTCTTCTTAACACGCTTACTATTAAATAGCATTGAGACACTTAGAGAGTCGATAGAGGTTCACCGTTCAAGTATCATTTATTCAACCAACAAAAATCATGATAATTTAATTATCCCATAATCAAGCTTAAGTTACTTAATTCTCATCACATGTTAACTGTTCTTGAATGCATTTTCTTTATTGGTTTCCAACAGGCTTCAGATTTGAAGCCTTCAAAGCCCTTCAAAGGCCATTTTAGCCTTCATAGAAGGCCACAAAGAATTTTACCATGCAAAAAAAATTTAGTCTCATTTCCAGCCCATCAATAATGAAATTGAGTAAGCCTCGGTAAATTTGCAACAGAAGGGCAGCTACAAAATTTGACCCTCCAGGGGTTATAAGCGATTCAGTGGACTGTGGGAGAGTCAAGACTCTGAGTCTTCCCAAGCTCCCTCAAATATTTAGATCATGGATGAGGATCTCGGTCCCAATGGGCATGGACCACAATGGCCACTGAGATGCCCAGTGCCAAGTTCAACTCGATGAGCCAAGACTCTAACTCAGCATTGGATGTTCACTTTTAAAGAATTTAATGGCATTGGCATGCATTACTGATTCACCAACTTCATTAAATCTTGGTCTAAGAGGGTGCCAACCTTCCAACTCAGTTTTCCATCTGGCATCTTCTTGTTCACTGAGTCACGTGATCTCACAACTTACAAGTCACTTGAGTATTTTAGTATATGATGTGAAATTAAATGCTCATATGAAAAACTAATGGTGTTTTTTTTTTGGGTTACAACTTACAAGTTGTAATTTACAATGCATTGAGAAACCTTTGTCAGATTCAAACCTAACCTGGTCCAATGGGTCTATAAGTTGCTAGACCAGGGTTTCACCCTGTACGATACATTTCTATTATGACCACCACATGACTAGGATGACAAATCTTTGGTAGCATGCTAGCAGAACGTTGCCTTTTATTTGTGTTCATGAATCATATCCTATACTAGTTAGTCCAGGATTCCAAGATTTATTCCAATTTTCATTCATTTACTAGGGTCGGAATCATTTGAATCACACTCTGAGTCTCCCACGGTCCACCTAGGCCGCTTAGTCTGGCCATCTCATTGGAGGAAGGGGATTAGGAAACAAAGACAAAGGAAACTGGAACGGAGGGCCACCGAGAGAGAGGGATTGTACAATATGCATATAGTCAACTCTAAAAGAATGAAAGAATTTGTCATATACCTAACTGAAGATTATCATTACATAATTTGTCAAGATTCTTACACGGTAACTTTTGTTCTTGAGCTAATTATGAGGGCTGGTTGTGTTGGCAATGTCTAGGATTTGGAGAGGCTCGTTGCCATCATTATACCACCACCAATGGGTTGCTCCTACAAATATTTATATTATGTCTCCCCTCCTCACTGACCTCACCTTTTGAATTGATTCCTCTTCCTCTAGTGGGCTCTCTGATATGTGCCCTGAGCGCCCTCGAAACAAAGAATGATCTCTGAAAATCTTCGGACACCTCGGGAAAACAATAACCAGTTTTCCCTTACCTGCACAGATATATCTATGTTATGTAGAAGCGATTATAAAATGATTTCTTTTGTAATCATGTGAAATACACAAACATGCATTCGCCTACCTTGGGCAAGTAAACCAACTCAGGAGTGTCGGGATATCGAGGAATTGAGATGGCGATGATTTGAAACGTCTTTCTATAGAAGGAAATGACTGCACACTCTAATTCCTCATTGTCTTATGTGGTAGACAACTCTAAGGTGCCACCTTCGTCACATGTAGGAGCAAGAGAAGCAAAGGTAGAACATTGGGTATGATGGATAGAGATTCCCCAAACTTAAAGAGATTGGCGAAGTTTGTGGGAGAAAAAAACATTATCATGGGTTTATGAGTATAGGACCGTAGGAGGTCAAGACTCGGACTCTCAACTCTCCAAATACATGCTTCAGTGTCTCCCTAATTTCTATTTCCTCTAGAATATTTTGCAAAGCTAAGCTATCGACTTGGTTGTCATGAATTTATAGGTATGTACACCATTTTGCACTTGTGTAACATTTTATATGTGGAGAAAATCTAAATGTGTTGCTTGTTGGAGTGCCTTCTGGTGCTATAAATATAAGGGTCTAAAATTTCTCCATCCAAATTATTGTTTGAAATTTGTAATGTATTATGCAATCGCAAGTCATCCAGACTAAGTCTTGAATACTCAATAGATGTAACATTAAAAAAACGAGTATTTAAATGAAATCATACCAAAATAATGTACACTTTCATAGGCCAGGACCACAACTTCGTTTGGGCGGAGGGGCAAGCAGAAAGAGCCTGGTATTTGAGTTCCAAATTTGTCAATGCTCTTTATCTGTCGTGAATTGTAAAAATTAGGTTGAAAGAAAGAAAAATATTTGAATACAAGTGTTTGAATTATTCCAATTTCCTTAATTAAATCCAAAGGTTGAAAGGATAAAATATTAAACAACCGAAACTGTAAATGTTGTAGATTCTAACCCCCTCCGTTTTCCTGTCAGCCTTCTAATAATGGAAAGAAGAAGCAAACATTGTCTACCAGTATATCTAAACAAGACAATCCCTCGACGAACGTTCATGAATGAGGGACTGGGAGTGTAGTGAGCTAGAAAAGAACATGATTTCAACAGCCTCGCTGTCGCAAACCTCCCAAACATGTGTTTATGATTTGTCTTCTTTGTTGACTATTGTAGACACAAGACACCAACTTCTAGTGATATTTGTTGGAGAATTTTAAGTTCTTCCTTATAGTGGACTAATCAATACTTAACCTTTCTGATAGGGCTAATAAACTCGATATATCTTAGAGGGACTATCCGTAATCCACCTAAAATTTGGGTTTTGTTTGATCACTTCAAATTGGGTGATAAACTCGATATACATTAGAGAGACTATCCATAATCCACCTAAAATTGGGGCTTTTGTTTGATCACTTCGAATTGAGCATCTGGGGAGGACATGATTCAATTTTAAAAATAATTGTTGAATTTAGGGTTGATAAAATAAGTTGCTGTCTAAAAGCATTATGTATTACATTCTGGGGATTTTCTTTTAGGTAGGTGCAATCACACTTAACCAAAAGAGACACCATCAAACGAAATCAATCCTCCATTCAAAGGTCCTTCCAAATTCCAATGGCTTATTTTATCAACAACCTAACGACCAACCCGACAGAGTTGCCCATTATCTAAGCTCAATAAACTATATGCTCCAAGGACCGGGAGAGTAGAGACCTCTTTATATATGTATGGAATTTCATTAGCTAAAATAATAATAATGATGTATCTTTGCGTGTGTCTCTATATTTGTATGAGATCTTGCTCCATGACATGAATGGCGGAAGATGCCCCAACGATTGCCAATGTGCATCATGTGAGGGCCATAGAAATGTGAATTATATGTTTCTACACAATAATCGAGTGTGTATTATAGTCCTCTCTTGTGGTCTCCGGGAGGTTGAATAAATAGTTGTTTCTCCTAAAACATTTAGGTGGTGGCAATGCTTTTCTTTTTATTTCTGATTACAATTAGTTTGTGTGCATCCGAAATCCATAAACCATAATAGAACCAAAAAAAAGTTTAAAATACTTCATATTTGTTGGAAAATTTGAAGTGTTCCCGTAAAATAGCTAAGATAAGATGTGAATGTTGGAGAGACTTGGAAATGGATTTTTTCCAATTTCTAGGATTTATGTAATTAAGGGTATATAATGTATTTACTTTTATGAGGATAACCCCTACATTAGGGAGGCCACATGGATAAGAACGTGCAATGTATGCATTGAATGTAAACCATTTCAATTTGTATTGACTTTGGTTCTTGCTTTCTGTTCCCTCCCTTACTACAATCTACCTACTCACCTACTCTTGCCTATGTCATGCATAGATAGATTTGTTCATGAATAGTTCATGAATAGATAAACTGAACCATTATAAGCACTACGGCCATTCCAAATCAATTTCATTACATTATAGGAACTACATGCATTGAAAACAATATATAGGGGGAGGAGAGTTTGTTATTACATAAGTAAGATAACATGTCTTTCATGGTGCATTTCACCTAGAGGGGTATATCTCCCTCTTACTATTGTGACTAGATTATTCCTTTGGGGTATGCACTTATTGCTTCGAAATGATTTTCTTTTCATTTCCAATATCCATTAAGTTTGTGTACATTTGAAATTTCCCATAAACTATAAATTATAATAGACAAAAATAATAATTAAAAAAAAAACTTACCTTTGAATATGAAAATAATCAAAGAGATGAATTGCTAAAACAAAAACACCTTTTTACCATAATTGACATGATTTACATTGTTCAAAACGATGCCTCTCTTCAATTATTGCAGTGTTCTTTAATGGAATCTATGTTGAATTTTATTATAAAAAGATTAGATAACAATACAAGATTAAGTTGTAGATAAATCTGAAAGTTTTAATTTTTATTAGAATGATGCCTTTTAGGTTATACTAGAGATAATGAGATATGAAAATTTAGGTTACTTTTTTACATTAAATATTTCCTAGGTTATGGCCAATAACTCACTAATTATTAAAAAAATATCTTAAATTATTCTTTTATATAAAAATTTGTAGTATTTCTAGGTTAGAATTAGATATTACATTCACTTCTATAGTTTATAAAAAAATAGGTTAGTAATTCACAATTTATTCATTAAGAAAAATATTTGATATTAATAAATTTAATTTAGATTTTTATTCTATTCTAAGTTCATAATCATTGTAGCAATTTAGGGTGTTTGTTTTAATCACGACTTAGACTTCCTTATTATCTAGATTAGCATTTTTAGGGTTTGGGTTTGCTCTTAGTTATATACTCAACATTATCAATTTCCTAGTTTTCTCTTGAAACGTGTTGTTAAAGGTATATTAATAAATCTTTATATGTTACTCAACTCGACTCATTGTCTTCATGATGAATCTTGATAAAGGTTTGTAATGTCGACATATCAAATGGAGTCTACGATTACCTTGGATACCACTCCTCAAACCTATCAACCCATAATTTAAGAGGAGATTTTAAATATGTTTTTTTGTCAAAATTACATTTTTTAATTTGTAAGGTTCACAAAGAGATTATAGTATATAATAGTCCTTGTATTTTGTCTAATCTTTTCACATAAATATAAGATGAAAATTTGAAAAGATAACTGAAGAAGCCCTCTCAAAGTTCTTCTCGTGTGAGATCCAAATACTAATAAGATCCACATTGAAGTTTGAAGTATACTTTTTCAATGTGTTTGAATAATAATTATATGCACTGAGTTTTGAAAAGAGAAATGACAATCCCTATCAATCCCTCTCATTTAACGTTTATATGTTAGTTGACTCAAGACTAAAGATTGAAGGATAAATTTTCGAGTGTTCTAATACTAGGTTTATTATGGTGAAGACGATGCATAGGGATTAGGTGGAGTTTGAAATTGAATGGTTAGTTACTCAGGAACTCGGTCCATATGGACAAACATATCAATTAGCTTTGTGATGGTATTTGTAACCTTTTTTTGGACATTAATGGAAATGTGGATCCGAAAAAACTTATGTTTTTAGTTGGAAAGATAATATTACAATGATTTTAATAGCATGTAGAAAAGTTCATTTCAAAACACTTAAGGTAAAATATCATGAAAAAGTTATTCTTCTATTTTTTTTACTTTTATGTTGTTTCTTTAAACCATTGGTTATGGTAATGATCAAGTGGTCACAACAAGGATCAACAATATTAAATATTCGAGGGATGTACAATGTTAGAAGTACACTAGTTTTAGGTGGATACTTTGGCATTGGACAAAGATCATCTTTTTAGTTTTTGAGATTAATGTTAGGGATTTGATGCATGATCTCTTTTGTTCTTGAAACATAGCACTTCTAGTAGTGGAGCTCTTCTCAAAACAATTCTAAACACAAATAAGCTTTAGTACCCCATGAGGTTACTTTCACCCCAATTTCATATTATGCATTCAGATAAGGTTACGAGCTACTCTAATCACTTTAGCATGATAGGAAACAAACATTTCCCTTCACAAAATAAATAGGCCAAAGAAAAATGCAATACAAAAAACCAATACTCCTATTGGTTGTCTCTGTGTTCACATTAACAAAACAAGTGCACCAATCTCTTTCTAAATGGGCCTTTTCCTAATCTCATCTTCCATCACCTTTACATGTTCTTCATTCTCAACCTTTATTTTAGTCTCGTATCCTCTAAACTAACTCTTGAGTAATACTCATAAAAAAAATCTGGAAGTGATCAATCATATGTACATGGTTTACCTCACTAATTCTATGTAAATGTTGAATCACTTGAGATTTCTTCTTATTATCATTTTTTTTTCTATACAATATTTTTAATAAATAATGAATTTTTATTGTACACTTACATTTTCAAATATTTATTTTTAAATATCAACTTTGAAAGGTTAAATTTCTCACCACCATTCAAAGTAAAATGAATGAGACCTGCCCTTCATCCCTGGTTGTCATCCACTTCGACCACGCTACAAGTATGATTAATGGTATTTGTTTATTCATTAGTCGTAATTGATTTAATTCAATGACAATTAGGCATTGGACCACTTGTCAAAATATCAAGATCGTTGATTGCAACTTTATGGTGTTTCATTAATTTTTTTATAATGGCGCTGCTCCCCTTGCCTTTAAGAGACGTTTATAGTATTTTATTTCAAAAACTCCAGTCTCCATGAATGCGAGTCGTTGACTTTACTTTATTCTTCAATCTTTAATGGCGCTGCTTCCCTTGGCTTTAAGAGATATGAATGCTAAATTTGATACCTAGTTGTCAACGGCAAAAAATATTTTACATGCAGCAGAGTAATAAATGCTGTGGCAGCTACACTTTGAACCGTTGGATTTTGAGATCCAACAACTCACACTGCAGCCACCACAGCATTTATTACTATGCTGCATGTTGAATATTGTTCGCCCCAACCACTTCTACCAGGTACAAGTATGATTAATTGACTTTACTTTATTCTTCAATCTTTAATGGCGCTGCTCCCCTTGGCTTTAAGAGATATGAATGCGAAATTTGATCCCTGGTTGCCAACCACTTCGACCACGCTACAAGTATGATTAATGGTATTTGTTTATTCATTAGTCGTAATTGATTTAATTCAATGACAAATAGGCATTGGACCACTTGTCAAACTATCAAGATTGTTGATTGCAACTTTATGGTGTTTCATTAATTTTTTTTATAATGGCGCTGCTCCCCTTTGCCTTTCAGAAACGTTTATAGTATTTTATTTCAAGAACTCCATGAATGCGAGTCGTTGACTTTACTTGTATTTTTCAATCTTTAATGGCGCTGCACCCCTTGGCTTTAAGAGATATGAATGCGAGTCGTTGACTTTTCTTGTATGCTTCAATCTTTAATGGCGCTGCTCCCCTTGGCTTTAAGAGATGTTTATGGTATTTTATTTCAAGACCTCCCTGAATGCGAGTAGTTGACTTCACATCTATTCTTCAATAGACGCAATTGTAGAAACGCTATTTTTTAAAGGAAGTATTTACTGGATTTGAATTCGTGATTTTTCATTTATATCTTTTCATCGCACTTGCTCTAACCTCACGGACAGAAACACTGTAAAGTTTGTTTTACTCTCCTAGGACATTTACCATGCCTATGATATTACTCTGAAGTTGTAAAATGCACGTTCGCATCTTTGCAGGCATACGAAGCACGACGATTGTGACATTGAATGGCTTACAAATGATGCCATAGATCACACCTCCCTGAAGTTGCAGGAAAGCAGGGAGAGACTGAAGCCTTTGTTTGATTTGATTGTAAATGACAGCCAGAAACAGAAAGCTGTTATCGACGACACTGTACAGGTCACTGACTCAAAAAGCAAGCAAAAGAAAAAGAAAAGACCGAAAGGACAAAAGAAGAAGAGAAGTAAATAAGTTGGATGATAGGACTTTATATCGTAGCTATAAATCTGATTGACATAGGAAACTTTGTAAATACAGAATTAAAGAGAAATCTTGATTCTTACAGACACATCTAATAGTGATTAAATTGTTCCCAATTGCAATGTATCATCAATTTTCTTGCGTCCTTTAATTTTTTCTTGATTCTTATAGACACATCTAATGCTGATTGCAGTGTATCATCCATTTTCTTTAATCTTTTAATTTCCTCGTCTCGGTGTGTGCGAATGCCATTACCATTGAGATGGCTGAATACTCTTGTAGAAGACAAAGCACCACTGGAGCTAATCGAGTGTTTAATGCAACAGTGGGGAAATTTTTTCTTATATTATAGATGGACATAATAAAATGTAGAACTATATATTGAAAATATTTGACACTCTTGTGTACAAATAAGTTTGAATGTTTTCATAATAATTAGTTGTACATGTTTGGTACAACGATTTAATACACGAGCACCATTGAAAAGACGCAGAATTTTAGTCCGGAGTTTATCTTGTGTTCCATTTAAACACTAAAGGAGTAAAGCCACCAAAGGTTGATCTTGTCACGAGCGACCAACACCTTTATAGGAAATTGACATATAGAATAACGATAGGCTGTCTCTCTTACGATGATTTAATACACAAACACATTGGAAAACAGAATATTGTAGTTCAAAGATTATATTGTACTCCATTTACATATTAGAAAAGTAACTTCCTTAGAAGTTGTCGGTTGGGACCGAAGTAACTTCACTAGAAGTTTTGTCAATGGGTTCCCAAAAGTAACTCTACTAGAAGTTGTTAATGGGTCCAAACAGTTTGTAGGGGATTAAAGTTGCCAATGAGACCTGCACTTTGTAGGAATTAAAGTTATCAATGGGGACAGGTACATTTTATGGAGAATTAACAGATAATAAATAGTCTTTCGGTCTCTTGGTATGTTGCATGTTCTATCTAGAGTTTCTTTATTTCAACTTTGGATGGTAGGAGACAGGGCTTCCTTGCTCTTTTGCTTTTGCTAGGATCGTCAGATGGTTCCCTCTATCCTGGTCGCATCATGGGAGATGCGACTCCATTTGTTGAGGTAGGTTGTTTGTTCACCACAGACCTCCTTTGAGAACCTTGTTTTCATGATTCAAACTTCTTTGGAACCGCTTAAATTCTCCTTTGATATGTGTTCAAGTTCTTCTCCCTTTTTTCATTTTTATTTTTTATTTCTTGCATGTTACATGAGGATGCCCTAAATTGGTTAGAACACTTTGATAGGAAACCAAGAAGTATAATTCTAAAGTTAGAAAACATATTATAAATTCCAAAAAGCACAATGTTATAAAGATTCAAACAATTGTGATAGAGAAATTTTCAATTAAAGATATGTTGAGAATAATATTGTACAATAAAGTGATTTATCTATGTTAAAAGTTTTTAATCATAAACAAAGTATATAAAATAATAATGTTAGAATATTTGATTATTAATTAATTATTTAAATCATTAATACATAATTATTTATAGATTTTTCAAAATAATTTTTTAAATAATATAAGTTAAATAATTTATTGTAATACATCTAAAAACTATTACCAAAACAATTCAACTCATTTAAAATTTTAAAATATTTTCATAAATACATAACAATGATATGAAATGTGTAAATCTTTAATACTAAAAGATCTTCTAAAATTAATTATAATTTATAATAATCTAAGATGAAAAAATTAAATGGCTTAGAATCTTAGATTGTCTAGTTATTATTGTAAATCATTAATTATAATGTATTGTAAAAGGGATGCCTTTAGGTCATGATTTTTTTTATGTCAAATGTCACTCCTACAAGTCAAAAAGATTTTAACAAGCAAAAAATTATTGTAAAGGCATATTTGTATGTGTATTTTCTTGTTTTGTTTGTAGTTTTGTTTGTTTGTTGACAATATATAGCAAGAAAAAAACCTACAAAAATGATCAAGACTAATAAAAGTCACTTCAACATTTTTAAAGTCATTTTCATTTCATATAGGTATTTTCTAAAGTGCAACCTCGAAGGGCCATTATTGGTAACATGGAGTGGAGATTATTGAAATCCCTATTTGATGATTCGGTGGATTATTCCTCTGTAAAGATCCAATTTGGTACAATGGTTCAGAAGCCGCACATGAAGGAAAATTCAAAGAAGTCGCGCCGATCGGAAGTCGAAAGAGATCTTCTTCCTAAGAGCATCTCTTTCCGCAACGGCGGGAGGCCAAACTGCTAGTCTGTCCGTGGGGATAACCGGACGAAGAAAATGTAAGAAATCAGAAGTCGGAAGCATTTCACCTTCCACAACGGCGGGGCTCACAAGCCTTTCCCCTTCCGCAACGTCGGAGCTTTAAAACGTTGGAGCGAAAAGTAGAACGGGAGCCGCAACGACGGGCACCATCTTGATCGGAAGGATAACGCTTTCGGCAGCCGCAACGACGGGTACCATCTTGACCGGAAGGATAACGCTTCCGGCAGCCGCAACGGTGGAAGCCCAAGACTTACGGAGCGGCACCCACAGCGACGCGAGGTTTGAAAAGTCAAGGCGGGAATCGGGATACTTTGCCATCCGTCGCCCGCAACTGCGGAGACCAAAGTAGCAATACTTCCGACTTGGAAACCAGCCGACAGCCGATTGAGACCATCGAAGCCCGTTGCTTATCCTCTTCCCCAACGGCGGAAGAGCAGATGACTAAAGCTTCCGATACATTCGCGCGAGGACATTTCTAAATGGGTTGCAATCTGATGCATAGTTTGTTGCGGCTGGATTTCATCATGAACAACTTATTTGTAATAGTTGGCGAAGCTTTCTTGCCAGTTATGCCACTGTTGGGATAACGTTGAAAAACATATGAACAGCCTGCTATGATGACGAGTTGGCATTTGGCAGGGGATGTGAACAGTCGCATTTCTTTGAACGTTTTGGCTCATTAGTAACGGCGAGAATGAGGCTTAAATAGAGGAAGCTGGCGACCAGAAAATGGGGGCAGTTCGTTGAGAACGTAGGCTTGGAGAGTTTGCTGTAAAACTATCCACATGCTGTTGAAGTCGACTATTCTCTGTTATACTTGGCTTCTTTTGACTGTTGAAGTCCAGTTTTGTAACTTTCAGAGAGGAGGTCTTGAAGACTTTACTGTTAATGTCCAGTTTCTGTGATTAGTCCAAAACCATTTGTACCATTTTAAGAAATTAATTGGATCGGTTCCCATTGGAGAGGGACCCGGAGACGTAGCCCAGTGGGGGTGAACTCCGTTATCAATCTTTGTTTGTGACTCTGGTTCTGTGTTTTCTTCTTGGCATCTGTTTATCAGTCTTGTTTTTTTTTCTTGTTCTGAGCATTTGATTTATGTTAATGTTTTTCCTTTAATTAACCTGTTGCACACATTCTTTTACAACAAACTTTTAATGCACTAAAGTTGAGGTCCTACGAATCATTTGAATAATAGGAAAACTTGGAATCTATTAGAGTATAGACTTCACTAAAAACTCCACAGAGAGATTTATTATTTTGTTCTTCTAATCCAACTTACATTGATATTTCAATTTATTAATATGAAGCATTGCTTAGGTTATTTTCTAAAATTAGAAAAAAAAAATTGAGAAAATTATTAATTTAACATTGAGTAATAACGAAACTTAAATACATTTAAAGGTTTGGTGTTGTATTTAATGAAAACATTTCCATTTAGAAAAGAGAAGTTCAAATAGTAAAAAAAGGTGTATGAATTCGGCTCTTACACATACACATTGTCATAAGGGTAACCTAAGTGCATTAAACATGTAAAATGGCCAAGTGATAATACTAACTAGGTAGATATCGGGATCCCACACTTAAATCCAACTTACATTGATATTTCAATTTATTAATATGAAGCATTGCTTAGGTTATTTTCTAAAATTAGAAGAAAAAAAATTGAGAAAAATATTAATTTAACATTGAGTAATGACTAAACTTAAATACATTTAAAAGTTTGGTGTTGTATTTAATGAAAACATTTCCATTTAAGAAAGAGAAATTCAAATCGTTAAAAAAAGGTGTATGAATTTGGCTCTCACACATGCACATTGTCATAAGGGTAACCTAATTGCATTAAACATGTAAAATGGTCAAGTGATGATAAGCGATGATACTAACTTGGTAGATATCGAGATCCCACACATAAATATTGTCAAACAAAAACTTATTTATGGAAAAGTAAAAGATCTGTTCAACATGCAAAATGAACAAGTAATAATATTAATATGTTACTTGCAAACTAACCAAAATAATGATTTTTGCAAATTTGTATACCACTTTAAAATAAATAACTTAAATACTAAAAAGTTTTCAGTGTATACACAGACATTTACTTTGAAACAATATTACAATTATTACGAAGATGAAATAATACCAGCCTAGATCCAAATCCTAGGCTCTATCAAGCGCCAAGAGGGATCAAATCTCTTCTTAGGTATCTATCTATTGATTTGATTCAAACCAAAAGACACATCTTTTTACTTAAGGTCCACATATAATATTATTGTTATTAATATATAATATTATTTATGGCCGACATATAGTATTTATTATTATTTTTTATTTTGTTAGGAACGAACATTACAACATTTCTCCATACATGGTTTTAAAACCATATGCAAGGCCTTGTACATGGTCTTAAAACCATTTGCAAGGCCCTCCTAAACCATGTACAACAAAACCATGGGTTGTTTAGGAGGCCTTGCACATGGTTTTAAAACCATTTGGAAGGCCCTCCTAAACCATGTACAATAAAACCATGGGTTGTTTAGAAGGCCTTGCACATGGTTTTAAAACCATGTGCACATAGTTTTAAAAGCATGCACATGGTTTTAAAACCATGTGCAAGGCCAACATTTTTTTGCGAATAATTCAAATTTATTTTTTTTAATTATTTTGTTAGGTAGGAACATTACATCTGCCCCATATTGTGTTTTTTTCCTGATCCACATTTTTTTATGGAGAATTTAATTTTTACTTTTTTATTGTTTTGTTAGATAGGAATATTACAACATCATCCATTTTTTTTACGGATAATTAAATTTTTACTTTTTTATTGTTTTGTTAGGTAGGAAAATTACAACATCTTCCCCATATTACGTAGTTTTTCTGGCCGACATTTATTTTGGCCTATAATTAAAAAAATTATTTGTTATTAATAAAAATAACGTTACGTTACGTAACGTTACAAGATCTCTCCCATATTGGGTTGTAGAGCGCCTCTCGGCGCAATAAAGTTATTGTGGTAAATTATATTGTGTAGCTTTTCATGTAAGCAAAAATATAAAGACTCCAGAAGATCACATACATCACATTTCCGTAGTTTATCATATTAATGTGAGCACGAAGGCTCAGGACCACTTTCAACTTCTAAGCCACAACTCCTGCAATTAGCTCGTTCTATCATATGGGGAGCATTGTCTATATCAAAGATATTTAGAAATTATGGTTTCAATTTTCAATTCCAATTAGCCCTATTTCACTCAATTATACATTTGTAGCTCCACATGTCTAGTAACATGATTCCCTTGTTATTCTTTCTACCATAGGTTGGTATTTTCACATAAAAATATAAATGCCCATTCACACAATTAAAACCAAAGAAAGGGCTTATCAAGATTTTCCTTATTTCATATCACATTGGAGAAATATGAATCGATGATGGCAATTTGAATCTTTTTCTAACATCATAAACACATCCATACTATGCACAAAATCATGTAAAACATCGGCACTAGGCCAAAACACAAACAATCGAGATGAAGCCTTAGGCTTAATGCAAGGGTTAAAATGAGCCAAACAAGAGGAAATAAAGGCCATTCAAGTCTTTGGAGACTCCACAATCATCACAAGGTACATTATCAATCATGACCTCTCTCAAGATAGTGGCCATTCAAGTCTTCGAAGACTCCACAATCATCATGACAAGGTACAATATCAATCATGGCCTCTCTCAAGATTGCGGTCTAAGCAGGATCATAACTTGGATCTACACTAAACTGCAAGCCTTTGAAAGAATTGAATTCTTTCACATCCTCCGAGGGATAAATCAATAGGCTTGTGGAATGGGAAATAGGGCATGTATCCTTCCGTATGGGGAGTTGGAAAAAAATGGGGGTAGGGTGTTCACTCCCCCACCCTAAGTGCTCCACCATCTCATCACCAATGAAGTGCATTATCATAACAAAAAACTGGGGGGCGGGGATTCACTCCCCCACCCTAAGTTTATCACCCACAAATCATCAATGAAGTACAAGTGGTCATTCGAAATAATGTAAGGAAGAATTTGGGCCATCACTTCATAGATCCTCTGCATTAACTCACACACTCCAGAAATTATGAAGCAAATGGAAATGGAGATTTCCAAAGAATATGGTATCTTGTTTTCTTCTCCTCTTCTTGGGAAGCTAACATATATTTCTACGCATCTAAAAGTTGGTTTTAGGTCATGGTTTTTTGTCTTGGTTGGAAATGTGAGTCTTCTTAGTTCTTGGAAGCCCCCTAGCAAGGGAGACTGTGCTAAAGAGGTACGAAGTTGGCATGTTTAGAATTTTTTTTTTGAATATTGGGTTTGGTTATGACAAGATCCAATTCTTTTTTCTACAATTATGAAAATAATGCACATGTGAGCATCATATTTGGATGGTATTCTTTAGTGAATTGGCGTATTTGGTTGGAATTTCGACAAAGTCTTAATTATTGAATTTTGTTGAACTCTTATCTTAATTGTGGAATTATTGTAGTACTTGAAATCAATGAACAAACATAAGCATAAGAATTCACTCATGAGACACGTAATTTACCTTGGGGAAACCCTCTACAACATGATGGAGAAACCCCAACAAATCTTCCTTAGTATAACGATAGATAACATAGAATGTCTTCACAATGAGTAGATTACATTAAGCATGCTTGGTGCAATATCGTAGAGAAATACCTAGCACCCCTAGTGCAATATCATAGCAAAAGAGAATATAGATAGAGAGAAAAACTCAGTAGTGTGTCCAACACACAACCAATTCGATACATAGGTCTCATGCACACTTTCCTTCAAGAGAGATTTAATCTTCACCTTAATCGCCTCAAAGCCTGCATCATAAGTGTGTCATACCCCTCTCATTCTTGGCTCAAATTATTGACTTTTGACCTCAGGATGAACTCACCTTCCAACTAGATGTAAGCCCACTTAGTTAGGTGGATAACTCAAATGCTGTAACTCAGGTGTCATCATGTAATCACTTCATGATGAACCCTCCCCTCAATTGTATGCTAGACCACTTAGTTAGGTGGATAACACAAGTGTTTCCATGCAAGTGTCGTCTTTTAATTTAACAAAAGTGTCGTCATGCAAAAAAATTAGTTAACTAGATCTTCTTTATTAACACTTAGTTGAATCTTTTAACTAAAATTCTTCTTGATACCATCACTAAAGTGAACAATTTCTGTTCTCCTTTAATTAACTGAAGTCTTCTTTGTTGATGCCGCTGAAGTTAACAATTTGAGTTCTTCCTTATTTTACTGAAGTATTTATCATAACTAAAGTGAATGATTTGAGTTCTCTCTATTCTCATTATGTCTTATCTTTATCTCTTGGTTTATCTGCATGGTCCACACATGCCAACTTTAATTTCTTTATCATATCAATTATACTAAGGATATTTTTCTAATGATGTGATCATCTTGTTCTACTATCGTTCCAAGTGGGCATATGTTAAAGTAATTCACTCTAGAGGTGGCCAGTCTCTAGAGGAGACTTAATATCTCATCCATCTCTAAAACCATGGTTAGTATTACATCACACAACATTCATGCTTCGACATGCATAGCATTGCCTCAACACACAAGGCACCACCTGAACACATGAGGATCTGATTTGACAGACTAGTCCTTAGTCTTGGCAAGCAAGACTGTACAACATCATCACTGTAATATACAAAACACTTACCTCAACACGAGGCTTAATGTTTACACCTAAGGCTTAGTCATTCTTGAATCCAACTCAAGAATCTACTCTAAGTTTCCTGAGTCCAACTCAAGCTCCTTAAGGCACTACCTCGACAGATGAGGCCCAATCCTAGCGTACAAGATTTGCTTGGAGAATGACTCATGATGCTACAACTTTAACATTAACTCGATCCCAACTGCTTCATATGCACTTTGAAGCATCTTTATTATTCCTCCTTGGGTGGTTTCATTGTAGGATTTAGTATCAAGTTGGAGGGTGAAATGACTTCCTGCAATGTTCATTATATCCACACTAAGCTGCAGAAAGCAATTAAGAGGTATGAGAGTATTAGCAATGACTGTCAAGATTCCATGGTAAAAGTATTGAACAAGTGGGAGGCTTGTAGAAAATGTTTGGAAACAAGGAATACAAGGGAAGTCAAAGTTCATAGTAAACATGAAATTCTAATGAAATCATAGATTGAGAGCCATAAGCAGAGAATTCTAGAGATGGAAATTGACTATGAGAGTCAAAAGAAAAAATGGAAGAGGAGGCAACAAAGGTGAGAAAACTTCAAGAAAAGGTGCAGCAACTAGAGCTCATGCAAAGGTTTGGTTTGAAGAGATTGGGATGAAGTCTCTCTTGAGGCTTCAGTGGGCTCTTGAGGGGTGGCAACAATGAATGAAGACACAATGAAACAATCATTCAAATCCAGTTAGACGAACCAAGAACCTCAAACTTGGCTTCCATCGCAGGACATGGAATGGCTAATACGTTTGGGCAAGTTTAATTTACTCTTTCTTTTTATTTTTCTCTAATGTATTTCAAGTTTTTTCTCTTACTAGGCCAGTTTGTTATGATATATACCAATCATAGTTTGAATCTGAATAGCAAATCAACCAAATTTTAGGAAGATAGAGACAATTTTGAAAATACTAATAAATGATATGGGCAATATATTATTAGTCCCTTTTTTGTAACTTTTGGTTGTACAATATATATATATATATATATATATATATATAGAGAGAGAGAGAGAGAGAGAGAGAGAGAGAGAGTTTGCCAAGTCCCACTAGTGTGATTGGTTTCTAATTGTAATGTTTATATAGCGGCCCAAGGTTCGAAAATTTTCCTTATTGGGAGGAGACACCTAAAAATCAAGCCATGCTATGGGTTGGTGTGGCCCAGGCTGAGTGAAATCCCCAAGTGATTTTGATGGCTTCGATGCCCCTGGGCCATGGTTTCTTAGACTACAGGATAGTCTCACAAGTCATGGGCACGCTAGAAAACAAAATAAAAAAATCTGAGAGAGAGAGAGAGGTTAGTATAATTTTTAAATTCTCACATACAATGAATCTCTAATTAAGACCTATGAATTAAAGATGTATGTGTAAGGTAGTTTTTCATATTATAAAAAAATTAAATATTCTAAAACATCACATACATCAATTTTCCCTATTTTAATCATATTGATGCAAGCACTAAGGTTCTAGTTGGACCAACTAGGCCACAATTTGTCATACTAGCCCATTATGGCATCTAGTGCTAAATTCTTCTTTCGTACAAAATGAAAGTTATCTAATCTAGCATATGGGGCTAAATTCTTTCTTTGTGCAAAATGAAATTTATCTAATCTAACATATGGAACTACATTCTTCTTTTGTGCAAAATGAAAGTTGTCTAATCTGACATATGGGGCTAAATTATTTCCTTGTGCAGCATGAAATTTGTCTAATCTAAAATATGGAACTACATTATTCCTTTGTGCAAAATGAAAGTT
The DNA here is from genome assembly GCA_001517045.1 of Pseudotsuga menziesii. Classification (NCBI taxonomy): domain Eukaryota; kingdom Viridiplantae; phylum Streptophyta; class Pinopsida; order Pinales; family Pinaceae; genus Pseudotsuga; species Pseudotsuga menziesii. The sequence continues at coordinate 52,543 of LPNX010762927.1, forward strand.
GTCTAATCTAGCATAGATGGGGCTAAATTCTTCCTTTGTGCAAAATGAAAGTTGCCTAAATAAAAACGTTTAAATATTCTGGCTCCAAATTTCAATTCCAACTAGCCCATTTTCACTCAATGATGCATTTTTGCTCCATATGTTTAGTAACATCATTATATGCTTATTCTTTTTGTCATGCAAGTTGGTATTTTCACATAAAAATATAAATGTTCATTCACATAAAACCAATGGAATGGCTTATGAAGATTTACCTTCTTTCATAAAGCATTAGAGATATATGAATCAACCATGGAAATTTGAACTTTTTCTAATGATGTAAACATATCGATAAACGCATGAAGTCATGTAATTACATGTAGATGGAAAGACATTGATTGCTTATATCCCTCCACTAACCAACTCCCCATCCCTTTCTCTCTCTATATATCCCTCTTCCACCCCCTCATTCACCCTATCATGGTCTATCACCTACTCCTACCACTAACTGCCACCACTTGATCTCTCTCTCTCTCTCTCTCTGGGGCATCCAAAAATTCATATTTGATATTATAGATTCTGCATATTTTCCTTCAAGATTTCACACTCTTTTGTTAAATTCTATGAAGCATAGGATCATCATCCTGCATGAATTCAAAAGGAAGAGAATGTTGCAGAAGAGATAGAAAATTTTAGCATAAACTATTCAATTAATCATGACAAAATTGCACACAAATGGGACAAAATTGGAATAATATGATTATATTCATGAATCGGTAAATAATATGGAATACATTGGTTGTACATATAGGAGGATTTGAATGCCTAAGATAGGATTTGAATCTACCAACTTAGACTAACTTCGAAGTTAATTACTTAGTGTGGAAAAATCACCACTGGAGCTCACTAATGCAACTCCGGATAACTAACTTAGTCTACAATCAGTTGACTAATGAGGGCAAGTGAGAAAAGGTGCCCACACTCCCTTCAATCATGCAAACTAGTGCTAGGCTAATAGATTGTGATCTAACTGATAGTAACTAGAGCATAAATGAACATGACTACTTACCTACCAAGGTCCACTGAAGGATACTGTTGGTGGCACTTAGAGTGGGTTCCTAAATTATATGGATTTTCCCTGGGGATCTTAAACTCGTGCAATCAGGTGCAGTAAGTGGAATATGTTCCCCAGGTGTGTCCCCCATGCACTTGTGGAGTGATGAAAACCTCATAAGATAGGAAAATAGACAATTAGACTATGTGGTCAAATGGAGGGTTAATAATAATCCCAATACCCCCCCCCCAATCCTGAATTTGAACAACCTGGGCCCTGGAAACTAAGGCCAAAGGTCACCCATACAATCTAAATGCAAAAAATAATAATTGCTTAATAAAACCGAGGAAATGGGGAAAACCTCATGGGAACACCCCCCCCCCCCTCAAAATAAGCAAGAAAATCAGGATCAAGATATCATATCAAGAGAAAATTTCTTCTTGAATAAAAACTTGTGAAAAATATTTCTACAACCTTGCATCTCTGTGGTGCAGTGAAGCAGTATGATGGTCCTTTTGTGCACTAGTATCTTAGGACTGTGCATGTGAACCTCTCAATCTTCTTCCAATCCGATGATAGATATGATAGATAGGAGAAGGAATGTTTCCTTTGTCTCTTCTTTCTTGAGGAAGAGTGACATGATCCAATTGGTTCTTCTATGAGCAGGGTTGTTGATCAGTCCTTACCATTATGTAGCATCTTATTGGGATCTTGTCGCACCTCTCTGAAGGAAGTGAACTTGCTTGACATAGTGCAAGGTTCTCTTTCTGAAACTGGGATCTTGTTCTCCTCATGTCATATGGCTCTCTAGTAATGTTCCCGGTTGCCTCAATAACCTTTTGTGCCCATTTAGGATTAGGATTGGGAGTAGGGATTGGATTTGGATTTGGATCGCTCTGAACTTCATCTTTAATTTCATCAACTGATTCAATTGGGTTCTCTACTTCAGATTTTGAATAATGAAACACTAATGGAAACATTATCATATGTAAAAGGAGTAGATAGAATTGTTTTACCTCCCCTTTCAAATGGCAGTTGAGACTCTACTAGATTTGAGTATGGCAAAAAGTGTGAGAATTCATATGCCTTGGGGGCATGGTTTGCAACACCCTTCGCTATAACCTTCCCATTAGAGATATATGAGATCTCCACTAAGTCATAACCAAATACCTCTCACTTTGGTGGGCCAGTATGTGTCATCTGGTATACATATAACAAATTTGCAACTAAAGAGGCCACATAGAGTACATCTTTGAAAATCCCATGTTTTAACTTGATTGAACCCTTTCCTTCATCTCAAATTTGAGTGTCATCACCCATATGAATACTCGAACCATCAGTAAGTTGTAATGAAGAGATTGATTCTCTAGATGCAACCATATGATTGGAGGCTCCTGAATCAATGAGGAAGGCATGTGATTTTGAACAACTATCCTTCAATGCATGGCATCTCTCATCATGATATTTAGTCTTTTCTCCAGAGCCAGTCTTCCTTTCACCTTCATGGAGGGAAATATTGTGTTGCTCAAGAAGTTTTACCATCTGATCAATGGTCTTCTTCATACAATACTTCTCTGTATGGTTTCCTTTCTTACAGTAAGAGCACTTGCCCTTGTTATAACTTTGATGTTTGTCCTTCCTAGATCCCGAGGCTTCATCTAATGGATCAAACTCATCTTTAGGTTCAAATTTAATGTTTATTTTCTCTTTACCTTTATACTTCCTTCTTGCTTGTGCATTCTTTGTCTCACTAGCTAAGAGAGCTTGATTTGGAGAGGCTCTGAGGGATTCCATTTGTATCAGCTTGTCTTGTTCTTATATTAGAGACTCTGTGAAGGCATCAAGGGATGGCATTCACCAATTAGAAGTAGTCAGTCTCCCGGAGTGAAAAGTAGAGACAAACACTAAGAATCCTAAGCCAAGTTTTCTCAGTATGGAGAGCACCAATTGCTCATCCCGCATTGCTTGCATTGCATGACCAATGATTTGATTTTAGTGAAGAATATATGTAGTGTCAAATTTACTAGGTTGTAGTGCTATTATCTCATTCTATAGGATATGGCCTCAGCTCATCATGTTTACTAAATAAGGATTCAAGCTTATCCCATACTTCTTTAGGAGTATTAAGTCAATCAAGATGGAACAATAGCTCCCTCGATATGTGGATGCACATGTAGCCAAAATATTCATCAAGCCTATCCATATGCTTTGATTTTTCTATATATTGTTGGGGTTTGGCTACTCTGCCCATGGTCATCCTATACAAACCTTTGTTGCTTAAGGCAATATGCACGTCTGCCCTCTACTAAAGGTCATTGAAGGGTGTAAGGATTTTGGGAGCGAGAAATGCTAAATTATCCATTTCACAGTTATATTGATCAACAATTCTTCAAGAAATCTTTGAATGTACCTTCAAAAACACTGCAAAAAGCTTCAATTCGTATTAATTTATCTCATACACCCTTCACTTTGACATGTGCACTTTCCATGAGTACATCACACCTAGATAGCCTTCTCTGGACATAATCCAGAGAAAGCAATGCAACTATTCCAGGAATTATGTGGAAACTCAATGGCTTCTAGTGCATCAATTGAAGTTTCTGAGGTTCGAGGTAGGAATGGATACCCACTCTGATACCATATTAAATTCTATGAAGCATAGGATCATCAGCATGCATGAATTCAAATGGAAGAGAATGCTGCAGAAGAGAGAGAAGAATTTAGCATAGAGTATTCAATTAATCGTGACAAAATTGCACACACATGGGACAAAATTGGAATAATATAATTATATTCATGAATGAGTAAATGATATGGAATACACTTGTTGTACATATAGGAGGATTCGAATGCCTAAGATAGGATTCAATCTACCAACTCAGACTAACTCTGAAGCTAACTTAGTGTGGAAAAATTTCCAGTGGAGCTCACTAATGCAACTCAGGATAACTAACTTAGTCGACAATTAGTTAATTGATGAAGGTAGGTGAGAAAAGGCACCCACATTCCCTATAATCATGCAAATTGGCACTAGGCTAACTGATTGTGATCTAACTGGTAGTAACTAGAGCATAATTGAACATGATTGTTTATTTACCAAGGTCCACTAAAGGAGACTGCTTGTGGCAATTAGAGTGGTTTCCTAAATTATATGGATTAGTCCCTAGGGCTCCTAAACTCATGCAATCAAGTGCACTAAGTGCTAGATGTCCCCTAGGTGTGTCCCCCATGAACTAGTGAAGTGATGAAGACATCCTAAGCAAGGAAAATAAACAATTAGACTCTGTGGTCAAAGGGAGGATTAATAATAATCCCAACACCTTTCATGTTTTCTACTCTCTCTCTCTCTCTCTCTCTCTCTCTCACACACACACACACACACACACACACACACATCATCATCATCATCATCATCTGTCTCTCCCCCCTTCTACTAACCACCTCCCCATCCCTTTCCTTCTCTATATATCCATCTTCCACCCCCTCATTCACCCTCTCCTACTCTCTCACCTACTCCTACCACTAACCACCACCACTCGATCTCTCTCTCTCTTTAAACCTATAACCCCAAATATCTAAGTGTGTGTGTGTCTTTGGGGAATCCAAAACTTCATAGTATATATATTGGTCAGCTTCTATATCTTTTCATTTAATACTTCACACACTCTCTCTCTCTCTCTCTCTCTCTCTCTCTCTCTCTCTCTCTCTCTCTCTCCTTGTCTTTGAGGAATCCAAAACTCAATTGTAGATATTGATTTAGCTTAAATGAAAGATTTCCTTATCTTCCCCTTTTTAATGTAATGAAACTCTTTAGCCCTTTATATTATACGGATGAACTTTGAATTCGAGACATAAATGCATCACGTTGCCTTGATACAAAACCTTGGCATACCTTAACATGCCAATTATCCAAATATGATCAAAGTATGAGAAGTTGTACTCGGCATTATTGCAAGCATAGTGGATTGTAAAAGAGGATTTTCAAAGCAAGATGTTATCAAGAACATCAAAAGGTAACATCACCTTTACAATGAATGATAATTTAGTTTTTTGAAATAGTTAATAGTTAATTTAATTTAATTTAAGATAGAACATATCAGTGAACTATATATTCATTACAATAGCGAAGAAAGTGATGTTTTTTTAATGCAATTATAACCTACTATTTGGTTGCAACAGATTTTAGCTTAATGGCAATGCTGGATAACATTCGATAATGAATGACAAAGTTTTTGTTATTAGTTACAATGTGTTTTCTCTCTTTTTATTTTAAAAAATTAACTCACATTGTATGTGTAATTACACATCGATATCCATTATGATATGTATAATACATGTCAAATTAGTAGAGACAATATGTGTCAAGTCACATTAACTCTCGTGAATGTCACTTTAATGATGCTTTTGGATTTTTAAACATAATGACGACCACTTAGGGGAAAAAGGAATGAATACATTGAAGTGAGACCTTGTAATTACACATGGTGCACCTCCTCTGAATAATCAAACTCATCATATTCCATCTCAAGACAACATATCTTCCTTTTAATTCTCCACTCTTGTCTCCACGTATTTAAATTTGGCATTCCCTTCTTAAAACACCTTGTTGTCGTTGCCATTTCTTTACTCGTTGTGACTTCCACAACATCATTTCTTTACCCTTTTCTACTTATCATGTTGTCACTTGTCATCTATCATCATGAGTATCGAAAGTGCACCATGTTTTTTCTCTAAGCTTTTAGATATGGTAGTATGCTCCATCCTTTCTAAGCTCTTGATTAGATAGGGTACCAAATGCTCTCTCTCTCTCTCTCTCTCTCTCTCTCTCTCTCTGTTTTATGGATGCATAAACCTCCATAACGCATGTGCGTTACAACACATATTTGTTATAGAGTTCTAAGCATCCATCAAACAAATAAATGCTTCAAAAGATTCATATTATCATTTGATATGAATTCAATAACACATATGCGTTCAGGTGCATATACGTTGAAACGTATATGTGTTATGGAAGTCATAGCATGAATGCCTTGTATATTTCAAAGCATTTATGTGTGATGGATGCATAGACGTGCATACTACATATGCATTATTACGTGTATACATTATAATGCATATGCTTTACACACGTCTATGTTTCCATGATGCAAATATATATATATATATA
>LPNX010762955.1:2702-12702 GCA_001517045.1 Pseudotsuga menziesii
ATGCCAAAATCCAAGAGCAAGTGGGAAGATCCCCACAAAAGAGCAACGCCAAAATCCAAGACCAAGTGGGAAGATCCCCACAAAAGAGCAACGCCAAAAAAAAACCCTTAGGAATTTCGCACTTCTTGTCCAAGAGATAAGTGCGAGACTCAGTGTGTGAGATAATGAACCTAGCCGTACATCTATTTATATGAAAAATGAACCTAGGCTTTCCATTTTAATGTGTGTGGGATAATGTCTTAAGCGTCGCTTTCCATTTTAAATAATTAACCAATTACGACAAATTATTAAATGATTGAGCAATTTAAGCGTCGTCACTTAAGTGACGCTTAAGACATTATTAAATGAATGAGCAATTTAACCTCCGTCGCTTAAGCGACGCTTAGGAGGATATCCGTCGCTTAAGCGACGCTTGCAAGCCTAGGTGTCGCTTAAGCGACGCTTATCCCCACCATTTCAAAAAAAAAATTATCTTTCTGATTTTTGGCACGGTTAAAAGAAAAAATCCACGCGCCGTTGGAAAAAACCGTCGGATTTTGGATCGAAATGTAGTAGTGTACATTGCACTAGTTTCCTCTTGGAAGGCAGAGGAACCAACTCCCAAGTTTCATTGTCTTGCAAGAACTCTTATTGCATGTATTTTTTCCATATTGGATCATGTGATGCCTATTCATATGAATTTGGATCAGATACAACCATCATAAACCACCTCTCTAGAATATTCGAATTACAAGTGTATAAAGCATTGTCAAACTGAAATCTAGTCTTCCTAGAGTCTAGTGGATATCAAGCGAGATCACCAGCTGCTTGTATCGTTTTCTCTGCCCATTTTGGAATTATTGGAGAATCATGATATAGATTTATGTCATCGTATTCATATTCCATATAATAATCAGGAAAATAATAAAGAGAAACATCACTTGGATCATCATTGAGTGGAGGGTGTGAGCAATCCCCCTCTACTAGCTCTATCTCTTGCACGGGCTCTTCTTCGAACTGTACACTTCTCTCAATGAATGTTTTCTGATGTTATGGATAAAATATATTGTATCCCTTTTCATATTCAGAATATCCAACCATTATTTACTCCTTTATTTGAGGTTGCAAAGCTTTTCTCTTCTCGGGAGGAATTATAGCCCAAGCCTTTGAGCCAAAAACCCTAAAATGAGAAACATTGGGCTTGTGACCTCTCCAAACCTCAAATGAGGTTTTTTTCCAATTATTTTTGTGGAAATATGGTGTGAAAATATTAATAAAAATTTATGGATCTATCCCATATATTAGGAGACAAATATTTATCCTCCAACATGCATGTGGCTATCTCCTTCAATGCTCTATTCTTGTGATTTGCCACACCATTTTGTTGTTGTGTGTAAGGCAGAGAATGTTGAATTTGAATTAAATTATATTCACATAGATGTTGTAGGTTATTATTTACATATTAATTTCCATTATTAGTCCTTAATATCTTGATTTATTCCCACTCAAGTTCTCAACCAATTTTTCAAAGATCTCATACACTTCAGATTTTTGCTTGAGAAAATACACCCAACAATACCTTGAGAAATAATCTATGAATGTTAATACATACCTTGAGTTTCCATAGGAGGGTGTGGGAATATTTCCTATAATATATGAATGGATCAATTCAAGCACTTGTACATCCATTCTTTCATTCCCCTTGTCATACTTGTGCTCGACATGCTTCCCAACAATCATATCCCTTGCATGTGCCTTTGGAAAAATTTATTCTTGGAAGTCCTTCAACCATGTTTTATTTTCTCAAAGATTGAATATATTTGTAGTTGAGGTGTCCAAACTTCTCATGCCATATCTTGATAGTCTCATTGGAATGTGACATGAGCACATTCACTAAGGAGTAAGGAAGAAAGTGTGAAAACTTGTACATTCTTGACTCGTGATTTGAAATACCCACTGCAACAACTTTTCCTCTAGAAATTTATGATATCTCCACATCATCTTGTGTGAATTTAACTCTCTTGGATGAATTGGTATGTGTCATTTGATAGACAGAGAGTATTTTTTCTACAACATCAGGCACATACAACACATTGTTGAAGTACCCATTGTCAAGATTGATCCTGCCAATTCCTTTGGTTGGTATCTCAGAGTCATCACCCATGAGGATGGATGGACCACTGTATGGATGAAGGGTTGATAAGGAGTATTGTGTGGAATCCATGTGTCTTGAGGCACATGAATATGTGAGGAAGGAGAAAGAGTCGAAATATCCAACAACCAGTGCATGACATCTATCCTTATTTTAATAATTCGAACCTCCCTCTTTCTTCCTTGCACCATCTAGAAGAGGAATGGTGTTCTTATCAAGGAGTTACACCATCATGCCAATGGTTTTATTCATGCATGCACTCTCTAGATGCCAACCTTTGTGACAATAAGTTCCATTTTTCTTCTCCTGCTTCTTTCCTTGGTCCTTTCTAGGATACGAACCCCCATCAGAAGATTTGGATTTCCCATGCTTCTTTTTCTCTTGCTACTTCGGATCCTTGGGGTTTTTCTTTCCCTTTCCTTGATTAGAAACACATGAAGAAAGGGATTGATCCTTGGTGGATTTTATGGTACCCATTTGAACCAATTTATCTTGTTCTTGAGTCAAAGAATCCATGAATTCTGCCAAAGATGGCATTCTCCAATTTCAAATTGCCAGCTTGCATGAGTGGAATGTCAAAACAAATACTGAATATTTAGGCCCTAGATTTGAGACTATGGACAAGATAAGTTTCTATTCCTTATTTTTTATTCGACATTGTTTGATTTGAAGTACCAAGGATTTGAAATTGGTGAAGAAATCTTGGATCATCTCAAAGTGAGTTGGATTCAATGTGATCAACTCATTTTCGAGTTGGTGTCCTCTCATCTCATCAGTATTCCCAAACAATGACTCGATCTTGAGCCACACTTCAATGGGTAATTTAAGACTATATAAATGTAATAATATATCCCTCAAAATAATGAGACAAAGAATCCTGAATGGTTCATCCAATCTGTTGAAATAGTTAGACTTCTCAACAGTTAAGTTCGGCTCATTTTTTGTACCCATGGTAACTCTATAGAGTCCTTTCAGTCTCAACTAAATCACCATCTCAGCCTTACGTTCAAAATAGTTGAATGCAGTGATAAAGGTAACATGAGACTGCTGCATTTGTTGTTGTGAACTGAGTTACAAAGAACACTTAAACAACCTAAAATGCAAACTCTCAAATCTACTAGAGGAGACCCTAGATAACCATTCGAACCCTGTGAACTCTATGAATTCGACTTCAAACTCCAAAGAGATCTAATAGCATGTGAAATTATTGATTCAAAACAAGATCTAGAATCTAAAAGAATCCTCACAACAAAAGAATTTGACAATCCGTATGTTGAAATAGTGTTGAAACAAAAATATTAACACATAGAAATAGTGCCAATAAATATGATTTCTATTACAGTCCAACATGTAAATATGTCTAGAACATGATTATAATATAATAGGAGAAAATAATTATCCTTTGGAGGTGAATTGGTGGCATACATGTGGCAGGCTTAGATTGGAACTCAAAACCCCCTAGGTGGACCAATAAGCTCCCAAACCACCTCAAAATGGCCACGAATGGCCATGTGAATGTTGGGGATACATACTTGGTCATAAAAAAGGGTAGGATAGGTGTGTTGGAGTGCATGGGTGAGTGGGAGTGGCTCTAGGTAGCAATAAATGGTCCAAAATAGCCAAAAACACTCAAATACAATGCATGGGTTCTTCAGGTCAAACCAACTCCTTGTTTTAAGGAGTGGGATCTTCAAAAGAGACCAAAGTGTCATTAATTAGGGTTCTCATTCTCCTGAATGGTCAAAATGTGGGGGTTGGGTACATTTAATGGTCCAAAACCCCCAAATAGCTTAGGAAACCAACATAACCAATGTTTGGACTAAGAAAAATAGATGAAAACGAATAAGAATATGGTCATAGGTGGTATGTGACTATGGTACTAGGTGATATGATGTTATAACACCATATATGCAAATTTGTGATGAAGTCTGCTAGAAAATGCTACCACAAGACAAGCAAGGATTCAATGACATTTGTCACACTATATCATGTGCATGTGCTCTGCTAGTTGTCTCTGGTTTCTCAAGTTCACCACCGGATGACTAATAATCACTATAGCCTCCACTAGGTGACTCCTCATCACCACTATATGGATATGATCCCCCCCCCCCAGATGATCCTACAACACAATTCCCATGAAGAACCAGTGTTCCGGTCAACCGTAACAATGCCCCTTTGTCTCATACAACATGCTAGGTGTAGGAGGATAAAAAGCATGGGGTGGGGGGGATTTTAGAAGGTGAGGGGGGAATACATTTTTTGGATCATCCTTAGCATGCTCTATATCCTATTCAATCCATCCTCCAACCCATGGAACTCTAAGATGTCAAAGTAATTGACATGTTTATGAAGTATAAATTCAACATACAATTTCTGCAGGAAATACAATGGTATGTTTATATTTTCATGTAGGTATTCATCAAATACCATATAACACCTTTCCATCCAATTTTATTATATACTTTTTTCTATGCACTGACCAATGGATATATGTGATCTACTTTTCGGAGTAACGCGGCCAGTGTGAGACTCTCGACAGAGGGAATAAATTTGGTTTTTTCCTATTTTCAAATTTTTATGTCTTGGTAACTAAGCTCATTTGCATTAAACTTCCTCTTGGAATCTATATAAGAAGTAATGTCATATAATTCTCCTTAGGCAATGGAAATTTTGTTCATGATAATATCAATTTCTACCCAAGATAATAATGTAGTTCATCTCCCCCCTTAAATGTAGCACTTAGCCGCCTAAACAACCCCAATTGTGGTAGTATTTCAACATTTCTATCTTGCATATGTTTTCTTGGAGGTCTTTGTTATTATTCTTGTGATTTAGGGATTTGTTGTTCTTCTTGCAATGGAGGGATTTTATGTTCTTCTTGCAATGGATGGTTTTGATGTTCTTATTCAATAATTACTTGAATTCCTCTTGGATGGATTTATTCTTCTTATTCTACAACATCTATTAGGTTTTCATGGTAAATGTTTTCAAGGTTTGGTTTTTATGAAGGAAGGGTTTCTTCAAGATTATGTGGATCCAGGGAGAATACTCTATTTTTATACAACAAATTTTTAAAATTAGATTCAATATTTAAAACATCCATAGACATTGAATTTTGTTACAGAATTTAACAAAAAATAAGCAAGAAACATACCTAGATTGCTGCTCAACAAAAGTAACCATGCCACCAATCCTTCCAGAGATCAAGAAAATTGTCCAAATGGTAGAGTAGACAACCAAATCACACCTACATTAAATATATCCTACAGTTTGCAAATGCAAATTAGGATGGCCCGATCGAGCCCCCTTTTTTCGTATATCAGTATAATGCAAGCATGATATAACACACACTTGCATTATGAAATGCATATGCACTATATCATGCATATGTTATGGGTTCATTATTCTTGATAAAATATATGTGTTATAACACATATTCATTAAAAAAAACATTATGACTTGGATTTCTTTCTTTGATCCATTGCTTTCTGTGATACTTGTTCTTTAGATTGACATTCATTGTAGAAGGATTTTATGATTTGGATATCTTTGTTGTTGATGTATTTTGGTCCTCTAGTTGATGAAAAACACTTTCCTAATCTTACTTACACTTGTTTGAGTTAATCATATCCTTCGGTTTTACTTGGATGAACTATTATGATGCTTCGAATATTTTACCAAATTTTGGTTTGTGAGTGTAATTGTGAATTAATAACCATTTTGGTATATCATAATTAATTAAACTTAAGCACTCAATATTTTCATGTATATTTTAAAAAATGAAGATTAGTTAATTCCTGTTAAAAAATAAAAATAAAAAATATGAAATATTTTATTATAAAGGTTAAGACACTCTTTTTGAAATTTTAGATATGGGTGAGATTTATATTTAGTTAAAGGAAATTTCAAGTTTGCAATACTTTAAATTAAACTTTCATTTCTCATTGATCATCCATTTTTATAAAAGGTGTCATGCATTATGAACTCCATATGATTGAAATTGGTGTTTATTAAAAGATCCATCATTTTTATAACTTTTCCACATTAGCGAATTGACTCCATTCTATTTGATTTACGCATAAATTGATATCCTATAAGCCACTATATTGGATTTGCATTATACATATTTCAAAGTTTAAGGTAATGGAAGTTTGTTTATATTCTTTTTTTAAATATGAGTTTAGTTCTAGTCTTTTTTTTTATTTATGCATGAATTGATATCCTATAAGCCACTATATTGGATTTGCATTATACATATTTCAAAGTTTAAGGTAATGGAAGTTTTTTTTATATTCTTTCTTTAAATATGAGTTTAGTTCTAGTCTTTTTGAAGTTTACTTTATTGAGTCCTAAAGGATGAATAAAATTACAAAACAACATTACGCATATGTGAAACTATACTTTTGCCTTATGTTCACGCTATTAATCGATTGGAATCATTCAAGAGAATCCTGCAAAGGAAAATTTGTCACGGTTTCTCATCGTAATTTTCTAGCTACATAAACAGATCACACAAATCCAAAAGAATCATTGCTATAGAAACGACCAACAAAGTGTAGAGAATACCACGTCTTTAAAGTTTTTTTTTGCCAGTTCTCAGATCTTACGAAAGACGATAGTGAAGTATTCAATGAAGTAATGAATTCAGAAGATATAAATGAAGAAGCTTCCAGTGAATTATGAGGTGTCCTCTGTATCATGGAAAATGCAATGACTGCCATAAGATCTCCATGCTTCAATACCTAATCACCATATAGTAATAAAATTGCGATAGATTCTTGCATAAGAGTTCGACAGTTGAGAAGAAGTAGCGGCAAATCCGTGGGAAAAGGACTTGGTTTCAAGTAGATAAAACATTGGCTCCACCTTATTCTCTTAATTAAGAAAGGAGAAGAGATTACACTAGGTTAATCGCAGTGATTGAGAGTTATCGTAACAACACAGTTAACGTTTGAATTTACCAGCCACTCAACCTTGATACGAATAAATCATTTGGTTCCAATGTTTTTATTTATCATCGCCAGTTTATTGATCCATCAATAAAAATGGAATATTCTGTTATTTTTATTTTATTATTCATTTTTCTTATTAACTAATGGTGGTTCTCTTTTCATAATCAAGATCTACCTATACTATGGTTTTATTTTGTAATTTCTTGTGCAGGTTTAAAAGCGAACATATAGTGAAATGACCACATGAACTCACCAAAATATAAGAAAGAAGATGACAGAACAATTTGATGGAAATTACAATTAAAAGTTTATTCATTCAACAAACGCGGAACTATACGATGGGTCACACCTGGAATTCCAAGGAAGATGGAGATATTCGAGGTTGCAGTTGTGACACACGATGAGGCTGAATTTCCTATAAATGGACCAGAAGTTCAACTATGAGAGGAGAGGTTTTTTCTGCAGGATAGAAGGAATTTTATGCTCTTCTTTATTCTGTTTTTCTACTGGTAATATTGACGTTTACAAGAGGAAGAAGAGATGCCACTGTCAAAGGGATACTCTGTAGATTCTCAAGGAATTGTTTCCCAAGTTTCTATAAAAGTTTTCTCCTAGAGATTCGAGACTGGTGTAGCGAGTACTGATAAGGGATGGTAATTACTTCAGTTTATGTTTGTCATGGAAACTTTGTTATGAACCTTATTTCTATTTCTTTATGAATTTTTTCTAAATATATATAAACTCCTTTCTGCCCACTATACTGTTATTTATTTTAATACATGTATATTTTTCTATCAAGTATAAATATCAATCTATTTGTCTCGAGCTAATATTATTCTTATAATTCTTTTAAATGATTACATGGTGTTTTCTATAATTAATTTTTATTATTATTGCAAATACTGTGTAATTGTATATTGATATTATTTAATGGAATGATCAACTTTGTATTGTCATTTTATTGAATAATGTTTATTTATAATTTAATTGTGCCAATGATAGTATTAATTTTAAATTAGATTGCTCATGTCTTACATGATAGATTAGGATAGAATAAATTCTAGTTTTAAATTAGAATTTTAGTCTCATTTTAATGATTACAAGCTACAACTTAATAACTACTAAATCTGTGTAATTTAGTACCTACTAAGTTTGTGTATTTATGATTATTAAAAAAAATTGTGTTATGATTAGCTATCTTTTATTTATTCAAGAGTTTATGATAATCTTTTTAAAACTTAAATAGAGACTCTCCTTAAGAGAGAAAAATATAGTTGGACATAAATAATTAATTTTAATTTAAAAAATAGTTAAATAGATATTTCATTTTATATATTAGCATAGCTTGTAAATAAGTGGTTAGTTTTAATTTAGTTGTTTTAACTGTAATTTAGTATAGTTTTAGATTAACTTAGGAAACATTTTTCTAAGTTTAAATAGTAGGACTCTCATTAAGAGAGAGAAATTCAGTTGGTAGCAAGACCATAACCTGCGAGATTTTGTCATTCTATACACACCGGGAGCTACTCTAAGTGACTTGTGTGGGATTAATCTCATTAAGTTGGCCTAGTCAGAAAATTCAGCCAACAAGGCTATAAGGAATATTTCTCAACCAGGGAAAGTATGTTGTGGAAATATTAAAGAGATTTGATATGTTGGATCACAAATCCATGGCCACACCCATGGATACCAACTTGAAGTTGTTGTCTGATGAATCATCAGAGTTAGTGGATGTGACTCAGTACAGAAAAATTATGGTTTGTTGATATATCTGATGAATACCAGGCCATATATATGCTTTGTTGTGAACACCCTAAGTCAATATCTAGTTAAACCTATAATTGTTCACCTGATAGCTGCAAAGCATGTGATGAGGTACCTAAAAGGTATGATAGACTTTGGAATATACTATGATGGAGATCATGACTATGGACCGTATGGTTATACAAATTCATATTGGGTTGGAAGTACCTCAGGTGGATGTTATTATATGGGATTCACCATGATCTCATGGTTTAGCAGGAAGCCTTCCGGTGTTGCTCTCAACATGGCTGAAGCAGAGTATACAACATATTGCTCTTCTAGATGTGAATCCATATGGATTCATAAGTTGATGCCATGTCTATTTGATATGGATTTGGATACCATGGTGATTCTATTTGACAACTAGAGTTGTGTAAAGATGACAGAGAACCCAATATTCCATGATAAGTCGAAGCACATAGAAATTTGGTAGTTTTATATATGGGACATGGTATAGGAGGGTGATATAAAGATCCAGTAAGTGAGAAACGATGAGAAAGTTGATGATGTGTTGACCAAGCCTCTGTCTCGAGTAAAGTTTGAATACTTTTGTGACAAGCTTGGTGTATTCTAAAAGAACTTCCTCGTAGGGAGGAACAATGATGATGATGTTGTATACTTTCCTCGTAAGGAGGAAAATTGATGATGGTGTTATAGACCTTCCTCGCAAGGGGGAACGATGAGGATGTGGGCCCTCCTGGAAATGAGGGAGTGGATCGATGATGTTGCAATGGGATTGTATCATCCCTGGACATTAGTCCTAAAGTGATCCACAAACCTTTCTCTCTGTGTTATGAGAGGATTTCATCATCCTTGGACTTATGTCCTAAAGTGATAGGGATTTATCATCCCGTAATTGGATCCATGGAATTATGTCTTTCTAAGGCGTGAGGATTGCATCATCCTTGGAATTATGTCCTAAAGTGATAAGGATTGATCATCCCATAATTGGATCCACGGACTTATGTCTTTGTGAGGCGTGAGGATTGCATCGTCCTTGGAATTATGTCCTAAAGTGATAGGGATTTATCATCCTACAATTGATCCATGGAATTATTTCTTTGTGAGGCATGAGGATTGCATCGCCCTTAGACTTATGTCCTAAAGTGATAGG
>LPNX010762955.1:17702-74505 GCA_001517045.1 Pseudotsuga menziesii
TATTTCTATTTCCTATAATTGTTCACATACAAACTATAGAAGAAATCATTTACAATTTTCATTCAAAATTGATAAACAAATCATCACATCTACTTAATCAACCAACTGTACTAGAGTACTGCCTATACAAGGCATGGAAAAATATAGTGTGGTAATTTATTTCTATTTACTTTTCATTTAGCAATAATACTATTGTTTTACACTTAATCTACAATCACTAATTTTATCAATACACAATATTCTTTTCTGCATAAACCGTAACAAAACAAAAACATACATATCTTTGAAAAACTAATAAACATTTGCTGAATATAGTAAATAAATTATAAATAAACTTGAACAAATAAAAACCTGTCAAATGATGAGGTGACAACAGCTTAAGGAGGTTGTTCCTCCCAACCAACTCCTGGAGAAATCTTAGTCTGCACTTCCTCAGGACCCCCGAGCATGTTCCTGGTCCTCTTGGTAGAGTACTAGGTGAAGGATGTATCTTTAAGACCTTCTGTCACCTGACTGGTAAAATTACAATAGTAATCCAAACCTGCTCATAGCAGTAAGAACCTCAGCCTAGCAGCTGCATAAGTTCAGTTCTCACCAGTTAACCCCTCAAACCCACTTCCATAAGTCCCCTCCATCGAATTTATCATGTGCATTTCATT
Organism: Pseudotsuga menziesii; assembly: GCA_001517045.1. NCBI lineage: Eukaryota > Viridiplantae > Streptophyta > Pinopsida > Pinales > Pinaceae > Pseudotsuga > Pseudotsuga menziesii. The sequence goes on from LPNX010762955.1 coordinate 18,362, forward strand.
CATGCTGAATGATCACATTTCCAAAATGAGCATCCTCATCTGTCTTCAATGGGAAGTTTTATAATAATGCCTAGGTCTTCTGGGTCAGTTTTTACTTAATGAGCCACCTACTCCAATTCCACTTTCTTGGGGAATCATGACAACAAATCTAGGGAAGTTGCCACCTGCAATAGTTAGAAGTAGTTTGAGGATGTTTGCACTTGTCAATATACTCTCCAACCAGTCTCCTCCACTAAGTGACCAGTTAACACTCTTTTAACAGCTTCCCTAAGCTGTTGTCTCATCATTTATTTATTTATTAATAAAATATTCTGAAATACATTAATTATTCTTGACCCCACTTGGTCATCAATTACAAACTTAGCATAAAATATAACATAATGTTCCTCAATAACATTAAATTTTTTTGCAAATTGGGGCATGTGACACTTTCTGCAAGCGGGATACGGGATGCGAGATGTGGGATGCGTGGTCAACTTTCCAAATTTTCTCCCATGTAACTCTCCTCCCGCAAATTTTCCTCCGCAACTCTCCTGACCGTCAGATATTTGCAACCTTCTCCACGACCGTCGATCTACTCTTGGGCATGGATCTCACAGATATTTTTGGATCTGTTGTCGTCCTTGCAACTTCCCTTGTGGATCTCTCCTGACTGTCAGATCGCCATCTGTGGACTTGATCTCCATTGTTCGTTCTCTACAATAAATTGGTTAAGGCAGAAAAATTGTGTGTTGTGCTAATTGATCATGGAATCGATCAATCCAGACTACAACCTCTAATATTACTTATCCAAACTCTTCCTATGCATGCATTTACAACCTAATTCAACTATTTAAACAATGAACTCGTGCACGAATCAACAATTTCGCAAAAATACACAGAAGTTCAAGAAACTGCCAAAGTCGACTCTTCACAGATTCACAGCTCAATCAGTAAATACATCTAGGCTAATAACATTGCTAAAACATAGTTAATCCTTCTATTAATTAAACATGCAACACACAGTTTGGATCTCTTCTTCAGTTTTCCCAAAACATTTACAAGCGAAACCAGACACCAGTCTGTCCATCTCTCTGCAAATTTTGCAATCCTAATACTAAAGAGTAGAACCCTTCTCCCTTCTCTAAGTTTCTTATTTAAGATAAACTGTAACCTAAGACCCAAAAAAAATAGAGCATGATGAAAAATGTCTCTGTCACAAGCAAACAACCTATTGCTCGGTCTCCACGCAGGGAGTCATGATCCACCATCACTCCTACTAGTGCTAAGAAACTATGACTCAACAAAACAAACAAGCCAAAAATATTCCATAGCATGTGACCAACTCGTCACATTGCTAGCATGCCATGATGCCCCTGCATCATAAGTCTCTATATATAGGGGAAGAAGATATAGAACAGAGTCTGCAGCTCAGTGCACAGACAAAAAGGTGCCATATATTTCTCATGCCAGATGAAGAGTTCCTTTATGAATTTTTCTTGATGGGTTTCCACGTTAGATACTGCGTTAAATTTTTAAATGATGATTGTATTTGATTTGCATATATGGTTGTTTTGAATAAGTGTTTTTATATTTTCTTAGGAATGTGTTTATATGCATCTATCACAAACTTATAGTCAAAAATTTATATACTCCATTATATTTACTGTTATAGTATATGTTGATTATTGAATAAAGTCGCACCTTAATTGTACATAATAGATATAAGGATTACACCCACTGGCTTTGGTCATGCGCCTTGGTAGAATACCAAAGGAAGAGAAACCCCCCACCGAACTGTGGAAATGTGGTTATGGCAGTTACCCATAGAAAGATATCTCGGGTGAGACTGCATCTGCATCACAAGTGTTGTCGACTGAGCCTCTCTCTGTCGGGATGATATCTTGGGATTTGTTGCATGCAAAGGAGAGGGACTGAACCTGGGTCAGAAAGAACAAGAAATCCAACAACAGTTCTCCTATGCTAGTAGAACGCAAGTTGACCGTGGAGAGACGTAATGCACTTAGTATGCTCCTAGGTGTTTCTCGCATAGCATATGTTATAGGTTGTCTTGATGATGTGAAATTTCCCGACATACTACTATGGTGATATTTCAGGTGAGAATGCAGGTGGTCTCCATCTGGATTGTGCTCTGTGTGTTTTTTTTTTGTTTTGTGCAGGATAAAAGAGATGATTTAGATACAATGAGATAAAGGTAGGAGATGCAGTTTATTTTTGTGGAAATGCAAAGAAGTCCCTGGACTGTTTCTATGTGAAAGGTTTGCTCGTAAATGTGATGAATACCTGAATGAGGACTAGGCCTACACCCAACATGAAAAAGGGTTGACTTTATAGAAAATTCCAATGACATATAGTACCTTTCGACGATCGATAAGAATATGATGATGGAAACATCTATGATGATGACTGGACTAGATGTGTTGATGACTATGGAAGAGAGAGAATACCTTCCTAGTTAAGAGGGATTGTTGATGTATTTCTAACTTCAAAAGATATTCTAATGTATATTATCATTGTATGTTTTTGTAACCCCATCGTAGATGTGTTTTCCTCCTTTCAAGATGTCATTATTGGGTCTAGAACTTGAGGTACAACCTTCGTTGTAAGTCGGGTCCATAGTACCCAGTGTAACATCATGTAATGAAATTTTGGTGTCTCTCTAGGAGAAGTTGACCCTATTGGAGTAATAGGTCAGCTTGATTCATGTAATAGGCCAGTCACTTGATTAGTATAAATAGGGAGTCCCCCTCCCTCATTTATACACACCTCACACTCACTCAAGTTTGCATGAGAGAGAGAGAGAGAGAGAAGGAGGACAGACATATAGTTGTTGAATACTTCTTATTATTGGGATTATTCATCTTATGACATAGCCTTTGTGACTGTACTATTCTGACGAATTTTGTGTGGTTTTCTCCTTTATGGTTTCCCTCGTGAAAATCTTTATGTCTTCTGTATCTGTTCTATCTTATGCATATTGATGTACTTGTTATTCTTTCAGATAAAGATCCTAACTAAGCTAATAAGATCTAAGAAAAACCAACAAAGAAAACTCCAAAAGAGTTCAATGTCGGGGGTCATGTATACTTAAAGGTAAATCCAAAGAGATGTACATTAAGCTTGGGAATATGTTCCAAGTATTGCATACCATTTGAAGTGCTAGCAAATATAGGATCAGTAGCCTATCATCTTGCACTTACTCCTTCTATAATATTCCATAATGTTTTCCATGTTTCATTATTAAAAAAATATATACATGATGCTACTCATATCATCGATTAGGTTGTGATTTAGGTGGATCCCGATGGTTAGTTTCAAAATGAGCCTTTGCATATCCTAGACATGAAGGAACTTGTGTTGCAGAACCAAATCATCTCTTAAGAGTGTAATGAAATCACTTAATACCTAGGGAGGAATCGTTTGAAAAGGAGGGTCATATGCGCGAAGCATATCCTCCCTTGTTTCAAAATGAGCAAGAAGAATATGAATAAATAACACCTAGGATGGTGTTAAAAATAAGGGTGGAAGAAATGTAATGCCCCCAAGAATTTGATTTATTTAATTAAGTATTTTATTTGGGGAATAATATCAAACATTTATTTTGCAAAAGATTTATAAAAGTCTACACTATTATGAGACAAAATACTCATACTAGTGTGAGTGGATATTGTGGACAAGAAATATTATTGTATTAATAAAAATAAACACTTGAAACCTCCACTTGAAAGAGGGGACACCAACATAATACAATGAAGAAGTGGACAACAAGCAATATATTTGATATCAATCAAATCCAAGTCAAAAACTTAGCAAGCTGACCAGATCAACAATTATAGGGATCAAGATACAAACTTGAGTTTTGGTTGATATGGCACAAGACCTAGAAACAAATTATATAATAATGCAGTGAGGAGACACAAGATGTTGTGTGGTACATAGAGGGAAATTGTTTCTATGGAGGGAAATTTGTTGAGAACTCTCTTTCTGTTTAAAAATTCCATCATTGAATCTGTTACAGAATTATGGTGGAAGTCTGTGTTTATATTTTGTTGAGTTCATTGTTTTATGTTGGTGATCGAGCTAGGGGGTGAAGTTGGGAAAGTAAGCATGGCTGTCCTCTTCTACATTTGGGAGGAACTAGGAATCCCCTTGTGTTTTTCCTCTTCATCTCAAGTAGGTTTTCTTATTCCCTACTTTATTTAATTGGTTAATCAATTGAATAGCTCATTCATGTTATGTATTATGGATTTCCATTTCTAATGATTAACTAATTAGTGGTTTCTATATTTAAAATCATATTGTGCCAAAGAATTGATCTATTTGTTAATACACTAATTCATTAGCTAAGAATGTGTCTCCAAGACTAAATCATAATTTTGCATACAAGCAGTCAAAATAGATTAAGTCATACTCACTTATCCATAAATTGCATTCATGAAATAAGTCATTTTTCTTATATCAAAGTACAACAATAATATACAAGCTTCCATATCCATTTTTATTAATTCTAGCTGAAGATTATATCAACATGCAAAGGATAAAATAATACCAAAAATTATAACTAAATAAATGTTTTAACTTCTACTTAAGGATTCAAGATTTCTTAAATCTATCTAAATGAAGAAGGAACTATACTTTAATTATATAAACTCTATAGGAACTCCTCATAGGTTGTACGAAAGATTGAAATTATGAGATCGAGAGGAGATGGTGATCGAGGGTTTGAAGGGTCTCCCATGGGTGACTCCTGTAATTCCATGGCGATAACTCTCTCCTGTTTGGTGCTTGCTATAGGGCTCTTTGTGCTAGTGTCTGGGCCCATGAGTTCTGGAACCTTCACAGCGATGGCATTATTTGCACCTTTTCTCTTCTGAATAGGTTGTTTCCATTAACTATGATAGTGTTATCACCCCTGCATTCATGTTTCTCTCTGTTAGTTGTCTCCATTTTTCTTGTAGTGGTTTTACGCTCTATGTATTCTCCCTGTTGGGGTTCATTTGTAGAGGTTGGTGGGTTAGGGGTGTGTGGCCCTTCTTGGAGTCCCTCCCCTTTACTAGGGGACTAGTACCAACCAAGACTAAAAAAAGTGGGAAGGATTCGCTTCTGCCGCTGCCTCTGGTCGACGTTGTGTTTTTTTTCCACCACCCTTGCATGGGGTTCCTACCCAATTTTGTCCCTACCCAATTTTGTCGAAGTTTCTAGTCGGGTACAGGGTTGACTTATGGTTTCTTCGGTTGTTTATGTCGCCCATTCAGGGTTATGATTGTGCCACCTTTACTGTCGGGCCTCTGTTCCCGTTGACATTGGTACCACAGGGTCCCTCATTAGTTCAGACCTTGGGTTTATTTTATTCATGGTTTCTGTTGGGTTTTGTATGTGGGTTTGTTTTTGGCTTATGATTTCAGTCCTTTGATTCTTGGTGTCGGTCCTTGTGTGTCTTGGACTGGGGTTTTGGCTTCTCTCTGCCAGGTAATCAAGGTTTACTCCCTTGCCTCTCTGTTTATTTTCTTTTGGGGTTGATTTGTGGATTCTTACCATGGCTGAGAATGGTACACAGCCTCGATTCCATCGGAAACGAAAAACCAAATGCGTCAAGGCTACAGAGGGTCGTTATAGATATGTTCTGGGGCATGATATTTTTATGGACCGAGTTACGACTCTGTGCTCCCGTGCCCTGGTGGGCCGCTTGGAGTATTGCAGGATGAACAAGGCGTCATGGGTCGCTTGGGCCTCAGAGAATTGGAAGCCACTTTTTGACTATATCCCGACAATCAGCCTTTTGTCTAATGGATGGATAGTTTTTGTATTTCTTGACATTGAACACTGCTCCAGGGTCTTGGAAGGTATTTGGTGCATTGGAAAGGGATCACTGGTGCTTGGACATTGGCACTCCAATTTCGACCCACTGAAAGAGCGAATTACCAAACGCCATCTGTGGGTTTTATTACCACATCTTATGTTTCCTCTATGGAGCAAATCCATTCTGGAAGGAATCGGGAATACCATTTGGAGGTTCGTTTCGGTGGAAGATGACTTCCTGCAGTTTTATGATAAGAGGTTAGCTAAAATTCTTGTCGAGATGGATATATCCCATGGACTTCCTGCAGAAGTAGAGCTACTGTGCAACGAGCGCCTTCTGATCCAGCGGCTCGATTACCTTCATGTTCCATTTCCCTGCAGTTGTTGTCGCATTGTTGGCCATCTGAGAAATACTTTCCCACATAGGTTCTCTGGTGGAAGTAATTCATACCCGGGGGAACTTCGAACGCCTTTGCCTTCGGCTTGTCTCTCGGAGGGACATCTCACTCCTTCAGGTATTTTAAATGAGTCAACTCCTCCCATCGATTATATTCCAAAATCTTTTTTAGAGGCAGTTGACAATCTGATTATGACACATAAAAGTTCCCCTGTCCTTCCGTCATCCTATAAAACTGTTCAGGGTTCTCCTTCTGGGTTAATATCGATGATTTTGACCTCTGATGACTTGTCGGTATCTCCTGCTTCCTTACCATCGGCTATGGAAGCCCTTCAAAACAATTGTGAGAGTCACCCTGTGGTTTCCCTTGCTCTTGACTCGCTGGTGGATTTTCCCCCTCTTTCATCTTGCACCCTTCCTTCTGGCCTGATTACCCCCCCTATTATTCCCCTGGCTCCACCTCCTAACCAAGCTTCCCTTCTCCCTAGCCCCACCTCCTCCCCTTCATTCTCTGACCCCTCTCTCAAGAGATCCCTATCCATTTTCACAACCTCCTCTCCTACCTCACCTACCACTCTTCACCTCAATTCCATCAGGTTTGCTAATGTAACTGTCAGGAAGCCTCCTAAAGGGAAAAGGGACTCTAGAGTTGACCTCTCTTCGGCCTCTCCACCGTACATTCCTCTCTCTGTTCGTATAAAGGAAGCGGCCAGGGGAAACTCATCCAGGGGACTTAGAGAGATGTCTCCCCCGTTGGATAAGTCTTGATTATTATCCTCTCCCTAAACATACGTGGTCTGGGAGGCAGGACCAAATCACTCAGCCTCCGTGCTCTATTTAAATCTCTAAACCCTGACTTTATCCTACTGCAGGAAACTATGTGTAGTGATTCCCCGTCTTTGTTTGCCTTCTCAAAATTACTCCCCTCCTGGGAATTCTGTGCTATCAGTGCTCATGGGCTTTCAGGGGGCCTACTTTCTGCTTGGAACCTGTTGAAGGCAAACTGCAGGGCTTTCCACACTTGCGTGGGCATTTTTCTACAAGCCTCCATATGAGGATTTCCGAACCCTCTCCATATTCTAAATGTTTACGGTCCTTATAGGGGCAGAGACCTATTTTGGGATAAGGCCCTCCGAGTTGGTTTTTTAAACCTTCCACATCTGATATTAGCAGGGGATCTCAATCTCACACTTCATCCTTCGGAGGTCTGGGGCTGTAAGGCCACTCTGGACCCTCTCTCTGATCATTTCCTTGCTCTATTTGAGAATGTCAGTCTTGTGGATGTGGCCCCTCCCACAATTGGTCATACTTGGTGCAATGGTCGTATTAGTGAGGAGGGCATTTGTAAACATCTTAACCATTATCTTATCTCCAAATATCTGCTTCCCTCCTTAGGGGCCTACAGGACCTGGATTAAATGCTCAAACCTCTCGGACCATTTTCCTATTTTCCTCGAATGGAATTCTCCAAAAGGCCCCTTTGACTATCCCTTTAAATTTAACCGCTCGTGGCTTGAAGATTCTGAGTTCATTGATTGGTTCCTCCGTTGGTGGTCCCTCTCCTCTAATGCTGAAAACATCACGAGCATTGAGGATATTTGTCTTACCCTGCGTAACCTTAAGTCTGCAACTAAGAGTTGGATTAAGGTTAAAACTGCAAGTATTGAATCTGCATCCTTTAACCTGGATCATGCCAATGAATCTATCCTAGCAAGTGGTATTCTCACTAGGGAGCAAACTTCCCACCTGTCTCACCTTAGTGCTAAAAGACAAAGGATCTTAGAACATTTTCAGCTTACTTGGCATCTAAAAAGTAGAACTAAGTGGGCTCTTCAGGGTGACTCGAACAACAAATTCTTTCATGCTGTTGCCTCGAGAAGGAGATTACAAAACATGATCTGGTCACTCGAAGATGCTGAGGGTAATCTCATTGAAGAGGAGGCCCCTTTAAAAGAGCTTGGAAAATTATATTTTGAGAACATCTTCAAGGAGGATGGGTTTACTTGTCTTGAGCACCAGCTTAAAGTAATCACACTCTTCCCCAGAATGATCCCCCTTGATCACTCGTCGGTCCTATCTTCCCCAGCCACTTTGAAGGAGATTGAACTCTCTCTAAAATATTTCAAAAAGGACCGTAGCTCGGGTCCGGATGGGTGGCCGATGGAGTTCTATCTACACTTTTTCGATCTTCTAGGCCCCATTTTACTCAAAACTATGGACATGACTAGGATTTCTGCCTATATTCCTCCTTCCCTGAACTCAACTTTCCTTGCACTTATCCCTAAGAAGGACAAGCCACATACTTTTGCTGATTTCAGACCCATATCTTTATGCAATCTTCTCTATAAGCTCATTACCAAATTCATAGTAGGTATATTAAATCCCTTTCTAGATCTGGGTATTTCACAAGAACAATTCGGGTTTCTCAAATATCGCCAAATCTTTGAGCCTATAGGAATAGTCCAGGAAGTCCTACACTCAGTCAAAACCAAGAATCTCTGTGCCTTTGTTCTCAAGCTGGATCTTACAAAGGCTTTTGATCGTGTAGATTGGACCTATGTCAAACTAATCCTGATTCAAATTGGTGTCCCCCTTCTAACTGTTAATTGAATTATGGGATGCATTTCTACTGCAAATTTCACGGTTTTGGTCAATGGGACTCCCTCTAATTTTTTCACTGCTACTCGGGGTATTCGGCAAGGTTGTCCTTTATCCTCTCTCCTCTTTATCCTTGTCATTGAGGGTCTCAGTCTTCTCATTAAGGATGCCAGATCAAATGGTCTCACTCGGGGCATAAAACTCTCGCCCTCCCTAGCTCTTTCTCACCTTCTCTTTGTGGATGATGTATTTCTCTTGGGCTCGGGAACTCTCCAGGACTGGTCTGCTTTCGAGGTCATCCTGGAAAAATTTTGTAAAGCTTCAAGCATGAGGATCAATATTGATAAGTCATGTTTCCTCTACTATAATCTTAATAATGACTGTCTCAATGACTTTAGGGGATTCTTGCCTTATAGGATTATGTCGATCCAATCTAGACTTAATTATCTGGGTTATCTCCTGAAACCACTTGGTTATAGAGTGAATGATTGGCATTGGTTGCTTCAAAAGTTCGAAAAGAGGCTTAATCACTGGACATACAAGTATCTATCTCTTGGGGGGAGACTGATCCTTGTCCAATCTGTTTTGTCTAGTATACCTGTATATTGGATGGGCCTTGCTCCTCTTCCAGCCTCTATACTTCAGAAGCTCAGATGCATCATATTTAATTTCTTATGGGGATCCTCTGACAAAAATTTCAAATATCATCTGGCTAATTGGCGGGATATTTCATGGCCCAAAGAACTAGGGGGCTGGGGCATTAAAAATCTCCCATGGTTCAGTTTAGCTCTACATCTTAATACTTTTTGGAGAACCCTCCACTCCAATGGTTTATGGTTCCAAGTTCTTCAAACTAAATATATGAAAGGATTGACTGTGGCAGAATGGCTCAGATGTAAATAGTTCAGCTCTCGCAATGTATCACTTATGTGGAGAGGTTTCCTACAGGCTCTCCCCTGGATGGGTATCCATTTAGCTTGGCAGGTTGGAAGTGGTGAAAACATTTTTCTAGGGATCAACCCGATCGTGGGATCTCACACACCTTACATTCTCCCTGAAGAGTTGAGAACGTACCTGGAATATTTAAATATTTGTACTCTCTCTCAGGCACATAACTTCCTTCCAAATGCTCAGTCCTATTGGTTCACAGCCGAGGATCTAGATCTCGGGGGCACCTTCAAAACTACTTGGAATGCCTATATTGATGGTCTCACTGGAGCAGGTATTCGTCTCACAAATTGCCCCGATAAACTTGCATGGATTTACAATAAAAATTTGGGCTCCATAACTGCCAGGGATGCTTATGATTGTATTGCTCATTCCTCCTTGCACACGGTTACTATTCCTGTCAATTCCCATCTGTGGTTTAAGGCTCTTCCACTTAAAATTTCGTGTTTTATTTGGCTTGTACTACGGACCAGAATTCTTACATGGGAAAACCTACAGAGAAGAGGATTTTTGGGCCCAGGTATTTGTTCTCTTTGCTGCTCAAACGAGGAGACCGTTGAGCACTTATTCTCCTTATGTTTGGTCTGGAAAACTGTGGCTGATTATATCAGTGACTTTTTTAATATCCCAGCTTGTACCCCGGGTGTTCCTATTGGTGACATGTTAAATGGGTGGTATGGTAATTTATCAAGGAGCTCGCACCTCTTTCTGCTCCCATTCAACATGATGTGGATATTCTGGAAAGTGCACAATTTGGCTATCTTTGAAGGGAAAAAAAGAAACATCTATAGTATTATACAGCAAATAATTGCTACTATTCAGGCTCCCATACCTGGGACTGTCACTAAAACAGGTCGAAGAAGAAAATATGGGAAACCTCCTACAAAGTTTTTTCCCTGTGGTTTTATAGATGGTGCTACAAATAGTAAGGTTGTTGGAGTGGGCTACTGCATATTTCTAAATGATTCCCACTATATGGAGTTCTCACTGGGGGTCGGATATGGCACTAACAACAAAGCGGAACTGCTCAGCTTATGGGCTCTTCTGCTCTCCTCCCATATGATGGGGATCCCCTATCCCATGTGTATGGTGATTTGCAAGTAATCATCAACTGGGCGAAGGGATCGACTGCTCTCTCCCCACCTGAACTTGTTCATTGGTGTAGGGAGACAAAAAATCTAATTTCTAGCTTCCAGGATTTGTCTTTCACTCACATTTACCGAGAGCACAATTGGACAGCTGATCGTCTTTCTAAAAAGGCACTTTCCTTTACCCAGGGAAAAGGATGTATGATGGAATATATTGAGAATCTCCTAGTTTCTCAGGACTCTTTTCAGCTATTTTGAGATTGCTTAAGGGATTGCTTACCCTCCTTATAGTTGTTATTGATGCTTCAGTGCATTTGAGATTGCTTGAGGGATTATTCACCCTCCTTATAGTTGCTACTGATGGATAGAGTCTTCTCTTTAGAATGTTAATTCAAATCCTTTTGGCACTCGGTTGATGTGGATGAATAGGTAGTCCTCCTATTTATGATGAGACAGTTTTCTGATGGGATCATTTCTTCATGATGTTATGCCTTTCCCCCTGGCTAAAAACTCCAGTGGGCTGTTATGTTATGTGACCTGACGATGGGTTGAATGTACTGATGACCTTTGATTCTTAAGAGAATAACAAGGACAGGCTTTTTTCTTCTTGAAAAAAAGAAAGATCGAAATTATGAATTACGTTTGGCGAAAAGATTAAATAACCCTTTTAAGAACTACATTATGAATTAATAGATTATATATGAAGTCGTGTGATTGGATCAGGTGAAACCCAAAATCTGAAAGTGCCAAAGGGTTATGGTTGGGTTCACATCAAAAGTAAGTATATTGTTAACAAGAATAAAACAATTTACTCGTGACGGTAAGTACAGAACTGACAACGTCGCGACCCTCTGTTTAAACCTAAGCGGATTTTGTTTGATGAGAGGTTATGATTGGGTTCACATCAAAAGTAAGTATACTGTTAACAAGAATAAAACAATTTACTGGTGACGGTAAGTACAGAACTGACTAATGTTGAGTTTTATTATAGATTATTTAGCATGGATTGGGATAACCATGTAATTTGAAAACAAAAGAGTAACTAAGTATTATATATTATATAGTAATGTAAATGATGTACATTATCAAACTATTTATCTTATAACTGCTCTATTTTGTTCAATTTTATTGTTAAATTTTATTAAAATATAATTAATAATTTAAATGTACTTATGAATATAATTATATGTTTGAAGAAGGTATTTAAACATAATATAAATTAATATAAGATATTCAAAGTATGCATTTTCTCTAAATTGATTGGAGGCAATGATAAAAAGTACACCTAATTGACTAAATTTATTGGAGAAAATAATAAAATTATAGATAATTGTCTAAATGGATTAAAAACAATAGTAATAGTATATTTTTATATCAAAATAATATGCAATTAGATTAAATGTAATTTAATAGTAAATATTATATATTTATATGGATAAGAACCCACAATTGAAACACTAATTAGAATATTAAAATGTTAACTAAGTTTTTTATTTATTATAAGTTTATTTTCATTATCAAGTTTGATCCTCCTTGTGGTGAAACGTCTTTAAAAATTACTTATGCAGTACAAAGAAGAGTTCGAGAACTTAAATTCTCATATATTAGAGTTTAAGTAAAAATTGAAGTTATGATTCAATTGCCAAGCAATCTATCACGACAGAAGATAGTTTAAACTACCAAACTTACTTAGCATTATTGCTAAATCCTATCTACCCTACAAGTTTTTTATCCAAAGTAGAAGAAGAACTAAGGGGAGGCTTCACAAGTTCTAAACCTAGAAAGGGTACCTTAACATGGAGGAAGAGATTGATTACCATGTTTTCCATTTCAACTCTAGGCAAAGGCTTTGGTAAGGCCAATTTAATTACTTTGTATAACCAATCAAGTCTGAAAGTGCTGGACAGCAGGAAAGCACTAGCTCCAAGGTTGATTTGGTTCCATTTTATCCATTATACATTATCGTTTGGATGAATCTCACAAACAGTCGCAAAGATCAGTCACATTGTTGGCCCAACACTCGGCTCGCATATACTATGGTAGATGTTCAGTTCTTCGTGAAGAAGTATTCCTATGCGCAACATCCGACTTCTGTCCATCATTGCTCATAGATTTTACTTAGGGTTGGCAGTCCTTACCATCTTATATCGTTTGATCGGAGGTCTTTACTATTCAAAAAACGTCTATTGTTTGTTTATCAGGTAAAGAGCTGGTATATTCTTATTATCTTTGCAATAGATATAGATTAACTTCTTTTTTTATTTAAAATAAATATTTACTAACCCTTATTTACTCGACTCTTCATCTGCAAGTATTGCCGCCAAGAAAGATGGTCTTCGATTTAACATGTAAGTTAGGGTTTAAGCTCTCAAATATTTACCTATTCTGGTTCTTTAATGGAGGCATTGCATAGTTTCACGGTCGTGTTATCAGTCTGCGATTATCATTTGACTCTTACTCTTCGATGACCTTTGGCCGTTGGCGGAAGATATCCCAACTCAGGGTTTAACTTCTCATGTTGTTCCACTTCTGCATTCAGTAATTTTACTTTGTTAACAGTTCCATAGGGTTTGGATACCCCTCAGCATAATTACAGTTTGGACATTTTGATTAAGTTATTTTTTGTTTTAAACCCTTTTATAGTCGGTTTTTCCCTTTATGTTTAAGAAATGGAACCCTATTCAAGTAAAAGATAAGACTAGGGTTTACTTGCATTTATGCGATAATACTATACGAGATTGTATTTACTAATACTTGGAAAAATTGTTAAAAATCCAGGGTTTGTTCCTGTTTTTGAACTAAAATTTATTTACCTATAAAAAGAAACCATTCTGTGTCTAAATATGATTTGTTTACTCAACCGTTACCTTAAACTTAATGTTGAGGTTTCAACTATACTCAGTTTAGTTTTGGTTAATAAGTTTTGACTATGTTCAGTTTATCGATAGGGAAATAAATAGATGCATCTTTATATGTACATTCATCTTAAATGTTTAAATCTCTTATGTTGTCCTAAATACAGTGAAAGTTTACGACTGTGTGGAGAGGGTTTATTTTTATTTTTATTTTCTTTTATTTTTACAAAGAAATATGTTTCAGTTCACTGTATTTTACTTATGTTAATGAGATCACTAGTATCCAGTAATATTAAAGAAAAACATTTGCATAGTCTATTATTGACTATAGTTGAATCCAAAATACTATATTCAGTTTTCGTTTGTCAAACCCTAAATACATGCAATGATATATGAAAAGGAATATATATATAGTATAGATGTAGTGCTTATAAATATGATAACCATTAACCATAACTCAAAACTGATTTTAAAGTATAACAACATTAGAAATAAATCACATATCAAGGTCTATACCGAGAAAGAAAACCAATTAGAAAACATATTTGGAAATTGTAGTGTTAACAACCACACACCACCCTGCCTTTGGAATTTGCAACAAGCTTGCTTGCCTAATTCCACCCCCTTGCCCAGACTCTTGGGTTTAAAATATTCCTCCTACAGCTTCAATTTTCCACCAGTAACGATAGGGAGTAATTTATTCCAGAACCTATCATTCTCATATTCTTCACTGGCGGTTCTAGTACATAGCCTAACATCTTCCAGATGCTCTCTGGAATCTCTGCGCTATATCATGGATACTTTTCACAAAGCCTTCACCTCTGGTGATCATTGACAACTCTTTTCTTTCTTTTTATTTCTCTTTGGTTTTCTTTTCTCATCCCCTTTGCATGCATTTTTCCCTTGCCAAGAAATTTTATAGAAAATAAATAATTCACTCGAGTACTAGCCACTTGTCTTCATAAAGAATGCTAAGGTTTGATAATTGTTTTTAAAACCAAGTTTCTGTCAATTTATTGTGTAGTTGTTAAAACTCTCAATTCCCAATTATATATAAAATTTAGGTTATGTGTTTCTTTAAAAGTAAATAATCAATAACAATAAAAATATCAAAAGTAACTAGAGGGTATTATAATCCTCCTTTCCTCAAAACTTTGAACCCTCCTCGGTGCTCAATCAGTATCATTAAAGTTTTGAAATAAAGAAGGAAAGTCATGTCTCATAATTTCTCCCCTTTCCCAGGTAGCTTCCTCTTCTGAATAATGTTTCCATTGTACTTTCACTTCTACAATAATCTTTTTCCATAGATGAATTTCTCTTCTATCGAGAATGATGATTGGTTTTGAGTGGAAATCGCCCTCTGGTTCCACCTGTACATTATCCCAGCTAATTATTTGAGATTGATCAGCAACATATTTTTTAACAAAGAAATATGGAAAACACCATGAATTCTTAAATAAGGAGGTAAATCCAATTGATAAGCTACAGGCCCTATTCTATCCAAAATTTCAAAGGGTCCCACATATCTGGGTGTCAACTTAGCATAGAGTCCTGATCTTAGCTTGGTTTTCTTTGGTTTGTCTCTCAGGAATACATGTTCTCCTACTTTATACTCTTTAGTTGTTTGTTTCTTGTCTGCATAACTCTTATGTCTGTCTTGTGTCGTTTTTAAGTTTGGTTTTATTTGTCGTACCATTTCCTCTATTTGTGCTAACATATCTGGCCCTAAATCCAATCTACCCTCCAAATTACCGCGACTTAAAGGTATTTTACATCTCCTACCATACAACACCTCAAAGTGACTCATTTTGATAGATTCTTGGTAATTATTGTTATATGCAAATTCTACCAGGTGAATACAATCCTCTCATTTACCTGGTTGATTCATCACATACATTCTCAACATATCCTCCAAAACCCGATTCCCTCATTCTGTCTATCCGGCAGTTTGCGGATGATAAGTTGTACTGAAATTCAATTTTATATCCATACCTTTAAATAATGGCATCCAAAATGTGGAATTAAATTTAGCATCTCGATTTGTGATCACTGTTTTAGGTATACCATTCAACCTGAAAATTTATTTCATAAATATATCAGCAATATTAACAGCTTTATAAGTTGACTTTACTGGTATGAAATGGGATGCTTTACTTAATTTATCCACTACAACCATAATGGAGTCATTATGTTTCTTTGTTCTTGGAAATCCTGTAGTAAAATCCATAGTTATAGTTTCCCACTTCCACTCGGGTATAGGTATAGGCTGCAATAAGCCAGCTAGATGTTGGTGAATGTCCCACGAATGGCCTTAACCTGTTGACAAGTGAAACATCGAGCCACATATTCAGCTTCTTCTCTTTTCATATTGGAAAATAAAATTATTTCTTTAATGTTGTTATGAATTTCTGATATCTAGGGTGTCTTGCATACAGATTGTCATGCAATTCTTTAAAAACAACCTGCTTTACACTGTATTGATTAGGCACATAAATTCAGTTTTTGAAACGTAAAAACCCTTCTGCATCAATCTGATATAGATCCTCTTCT
Organism: Pseudotsuga menziesii; assembly: GCA_001517045.1. NCBI lineage: Eukaryota > Viridiplantae > Streptophyta > Pinopsida > Pinales > Pinaceae > Pseudotsuga > Pseudotsuga menziesii. The sequence continues at coordinate 34,596 of LPNX010762955.1, forward strand.
ATTCCAAGATTTTTCTGATTACATTTTTCCATCCAATTATCATATTTCTCATCATTGACTAATGCTTCCTTTAGCAAAGTTTCGAATTCAGATTTGTAATTACTAATCAACACTACATGCAATTGGTGTTGTTGTCAGCTTAATGCATCTGCTACAATGTTCTCCTTTCTTTTTATATGTTTAATTTCAAAATCATATTCACTCAAAAATGCAAGCCACCTGGCTTGACGGGCATTCGATGCTTTTTTATCAAATAAGTATTTTAGGCCAATATTGTCTGTTAATAACATAAATTTCTTTCCTATTAAGTAATGTCGTCTCATTTTAAGGGCATTCATGATAGATACCAACTCCAAATCATGTACTACATAATTTTCCTCATGTTCTTTTAGTTTTAGTGATTCATAAGAAATGATATAACCTTCCTGAGTTAAAACCCCTCCCACCCCTTTTTTACTTGCATCAATGCATACCACAAAGTCCTTACTTGGATCAACAATTTTCAATACTGGTATTGTTGTCAACAATTTTTTTAGTTTCTCAAAACTATCTTGACATTGTTGATTCCAAATAAATCTAACACTTTTCTTTTGTAAAGTAGTTATAGGATGAGCTATTTTGGAAAAAAATTCTATGAATATGTGGTAGTATCTTGTTAACCCCATAAAATATCTTATATCATGTAGATATTTTGGTGCAGGCCATTCCAATATAGCCTTGATTTTTTTCTGGATCAACTGTTATTCCTTTTTTTGAAATAACATGCCCCAAGTATTGTACCTCTTTTTTTATAAAAATCACACTTACTTAGTTTTGCATATAACTAATGTTCCTTTAACATTTCCAAAACCTTTCTCAAATTCTCTTCATGTTCCTCCTCATTCTTCTAATATACTAAAATATCATCACTACATACCAATACAAATTTATCCAAAAATTTACTCAGCACATTATTCATCATATTCATAAATGTTGCATGAGCATTTGTGAGACCGAATGGAATTACCACAAATTAATAGTGTCCATATCTTGTTCAAAAAACATTTTTATGGATGTCATCATCGCTAACTCGTACCTGATGGTACCCCGATCTCAGATCAATTTTTGAAAATATTTTTGCTCCACCGATTTGATCGAATAGATCATCTATTCTTGATAAAGGATATTTATTTTTAATCGTCATCTTATTTAATTGTCGATAATATATGCACATTCTGAAGGTTCCATCCTTCTTTTTAACAAACAAAACATGTGCTCCCCATGGTGAAGCACTAGGCCAAATATATCCCTCATCCAATAATTCTTGTATCTACATTATTAACTTTGTTGGTTCTGGGGTAGTCATACGATAGGGAGCTCGTGATACCGGTGCTGCACCCGATATAAGATCTATGGTAAAATCTAAATCTCATTTAGGTGGTAATCCAAGTATTTCCTCGGGAAATACATCCTTAAATTCCTTCAAAATAGGAAATTGTTCCATTGTTGGTTTCTACTTTTCAGGTTCAATCTCTTTAAATTTGATGGCATACAATTGACACCCTTTTCTAAGGAATTTTTCTAATTGTACTACAGAAATTTGTCGTGTAGATATAGGTCTGTAAAATTCCTTTTACTGTATGAATTTTACCTTCCTCGTCCATACAATCAAAAATTTATGTAAACACTTAATAATGGATCTATGAGCTTCCAACTAGTCCATACCTACGAAAATATCATACAATGCTAATGGAAGTATTTTACGATTTATTGTAGTATCCAAGCCATTGAAACTTAATCTGCAATCCTTAACTATTTCAGTGACTTTCATTTTCATTCATGTTGCTAATTGTACCAACCATGCATTCTTTTGTTTTTCTTTACTAAGTTTACATTTTTCAAGTACTCTTGGTGCAATGTAACTTAAACTAGCGTCGAAATAAATAAGTATAGAAACTTATGTATTTGAGAATTTACCTTCTACTTCCATCATAGCAGATTGATGATCCGCTTGCCTATGTTCCAAAGAAGCATTAATTCTTGGTATGTTCCTAGCTATGTAATTGACCGTAGAAGCTTCTTGTAACATATTTATGGGACCGTTTTTTTATTGTGATTGTGAGGACATTTTCTGTATAGATGAGGTCCATTACAACCCCAACATTTAACATGTTTAACAGTATTGTTCCATCCACCATTAGAAGTAGCAGTGCCATTTATGCCACTGCTAATAGTTGTACCCGGCTTATTGTAATTATTATCAGTATGACTCCTTGTTCCTTTCCTAAAAGGATAAAGGTTTAAATCCTTTCTTATGATGATCATTTTTCTCATTTTTTTATTTTGCGAGTTCTTAGTCAATTCTGATCTCTGTTTAAACAAATAGTAACACAACTTGTCTTTTCTAATAGCCTCATCCATATTTTTAGGCATATCAAACTCAATCTTTTCCTTATATGCCAGAGGCAAACAACTGGTAAACCTGTAAATTCTATCATTTGCATCCCTTAAATAGGGTACATACCATTGTAAATTTACGAACTTGGTTACAAAGTCTTCCATCATTAACATTCCTAGTTGCAAATCATTGAATTCTTTGGCTTTCTCATCATAGTATCTTTCCGACATGTATTTTTTTTAAATAATTTTTCGAAAACTTTACTTATTCAATCCTAACAAGCAACCATTAATCAATTTTCACAACAAGCACAAAATCGATGCTTGTCAACATTCAAATTTTACTTAGTGAACTATGAAACTGGAATGAAAATACATGCTTAACCATTCCTTCATATAAATAATCAAATTCATCTTTTGGAACCTATTGGCTTGGCTGCCAATGCCCAATCAAGGATTATCTCATTCATATAGGAAAACAAAAACACAACCTTTGGAACCTATTGTCTTTTCTTCCAATCACCAACTAAGGCATAATTTAGGCAATTAATTCATCCATATTAGACACCATGAATAAGACATATAATTAATTTGATTTCAAGGTTCTTATAATATGTTAACGCTTAATTATTCAATGAATAAGCATTCATAGAGAATAATATACACACTTGCTTGTAACAAATAAAATATATTCATTCATTCAGACCCGACATCAATTTTCATGCACTTATATGTGGTCAAAATGTATGGCAACTAGATTCCAGCTAGCATCCATGGTCCACCCAACCGTATGTAGTTATGCTCATAAATATTTTAGAAGAAATCCACCCCGGTGCCAAGACTCATGCATTCACCATAGACTTCTAACTAGCCCAAGTTCTCTTAGGATTCCTCACTTTGACATTCAGGTTTTACTGGAAAACTACCAAATCCATGTCAAATTATGCAATTTTATCTCCTTAGCTTCATTCTACTGGCACAGCAATGATAACTGCCACTGTCCTCTATACTTAGAATTCCACTAAGTCAATTTCATGCATCCTTTTCCATTTCACAACCCAAGTTCTCTCAGGATTCCTCATTTTGACATTCAGGATTTACTGAAACACTACCAAATCCATGTAAAATTATGCAATTCATCTCCTTAGTTGCATTCTATTGGCACAACAATGGTAACTTTCACTATCCTCTATGCTTAGAATTCCACTAAGTAAATTTCATGTATCCTTTTCCATTTCACTAGTGCAACCAGAGGCAAAACCAAGATAAGAGTTTAACAAAAGAGTCTTGCAAATCAAGTTTGGGGCTCATAGGTTTCTCACCATCCCAACTACCATTGCACTTATTCAAAATTGGGAATCTCTCTCAGGTTTTAGACATGTTTCTCCATCCACTGGAGATTCCAATTGACAAACCAATTGATTTCCCACTGCACGTTCGAGGCGGAGGCACACTGCACTTCAGCTTCAACACATAGTGGGCTTTACACCCATGTTCAAGTGACAACACTGCCTCTGCATCTATTGTGCAACATAAATGAAATTTGGCTCTGTGAACTCTCTATCATAGGAAAATCTTCTTCGCGTGTTGCTCCCACAACTTACCTTTTGCACATCCAACCTTTCAAGAACGATGTTCAACATCATTTCATTTGTTTTCACGGTCTGGCATGGATGTTTCTCTCCGCCTCTACACATTCAGCCATCCAGTGCCTAACCAAACTCGAGCCTCTTTCCCCCAAGCCTGATTCCACCAACCTTGCATGAATCTATCACGTCCAAGCAATAGTTGTCAAAATTTCACTAATCTCCAATTATCCACCTTTTAACTCATAAATCAGGTTTTTAAGTTAAAGCAAGGAGACGAAGACTTAATAAAAAGGGTAAAGGGTATCCTTTTTGGAATGTAGAGTTAAACAGGTTCATAGACTTAGCCCCTAATCTACTACAACCCCCCCCCCCCCCGCCCCCACCACTGTCATGGGTGAATACACAAGTCCCCAAATATATAGCATTCTGACACAACCAACTTAGATTTTTATATCAAAAATTAAAAACATACATTGAGTTATGTCATTCATGCACTCATAAACCATTACATAATTACATTTTAAACTGGGGTTTGGTCCATGGGTATTACACGCTATTACCATGAGCTAATTCCTATGAAGGTTAAGCGAGAAATTGCCAACATGGAGTAGGAAATAAGGGGAGATTATGATACCTATCAACACAAGAAGGAGTTTGAGGACATGGATGACTCGGTTTTGGATCCTCGAGACACGCGCTCCCAGATGGAACTTTACCATCACTATCTTCACGTCACTAAAATCCCTCCTAGTCAAGGCCTTACTAGAGTGTGATCAAAACAATAATGTGCTCAAAGCCAATATCTCAGAATTGAAGAAGGCCATGGCACTGTGGAAGAGGATGTGGGTGGAAATGAAGTTTATGGACAAGAAACTGGACATCCTCGTGTAGCAAGCAAGCATCAACCCACCACCTAGTGGCCTAAGCTAGGCATCTTGCACCAGTCACCCTACATCATCGAGTTGATGACACATAAGCAAAGAAAGGTATTTTATCCGTTCTTACTATGTCTCTATCAATGTCTATAAATATGCTTCAATCTCTAAATAAATATTGAGCTATTCTCGATATATAGTAACAATAGCATATTCAATAACCATGAATTTTGTTGTAAAGAGGTTTTTTTTTCTTTTGTTAATCACTACTATCTCACCACTATGGTTTTTTATTTTGAACCTCATTTAACTATATTATTCACTAAAACCCTAGCCTATATTGCTTTCCTCACGCAGCCATGTAAGTATATTTAGTAATAAAAGGCTCCTTATTTTCTTGCTTTAAGAAAAACACGGTTGTGAAAATAATAAATAAAAATTGAAGAAATGCTAATTGATCACCAATTGGGCTATGTACCTATATTTAGTAATAGAAGGCTCTGTATTTTCTTGCTTTAAGAAAAACATTGTTGTGAAAATCCGAAATTGAATAAATGCTAATTGATCACCAATTGAAAAGCTTTAAAATAGAAAATAGAAATAAAAAAAATAATAACATTTTCCCAAAAATGGTTGAAAAAAACCTTTTATTTGTTTCTCTTCAATGGTCTACGAACATGAAAGTACCATGAATCTGAGTCTAGGTTCTTGCGAATCCTTCCATGATACTGCTGATAAAGTAATATGTTCTCTTATTAATATGAATCTATGTTTTTAATCATGAGAAAATTAAACATGAAATCATTTGTACCTAAAATTTGGTGAATTTTTTTTTTTAAATTTGGTTAAAATTATTCAACGAATAATTTTAGTGATTAAAATTATATAATGTGAATACCCAATAATAATTCTAAATCTATTTTTGCAATAAAAATTACAATTTTAATACTAAAAACCTTATTCTCAACAACAAATTGTATTACCTAGTATTTCCAGACAAACTGACCTAAAAAATAGAAATAGTGTAGATATTAGCCAAGTCCTCTTAATCATGTTCCCCAATGAAAACTAATGACCATGATCTCCCCAGCAATGAATAATAATAAGTAATTTAAACAACAAAAACTAATGATACCAAGCCTATCACAATGATGAAAGAAATGCAAAAGCCAATGACCATCACTGTACAGATTTCCTGTCTGCCCTTACTTGCACAGTGAACAATAATGTCTAATGGAGTTCAACAAACAATTGTTGCCTGCAACAATCCTGACCTGAACTTATTTGCCCACGATTCTCTTACACAGAGCTATCGTGGAATTATTCGACGTTAGAACTGAACTCTGTACAATGGGTGGTGAATTCTGCATATTGAATATTGGTTCCAATTTCTTCAAGTCTCGTCATGGAACAAGCCTCCGATCCTTCATCTTGTCAATCCAGTAACCAAGAGACGTTTCAGTATCCCTCGTACTGCAAAATCCATGCTCCCTGCACTTCTCAGTGCTCGCCAAACTCTTGAATGGAATCTTCAAAACGGCATCAAGAAACCACCAATCTGCCAGATCCTGCATTCTAGTAGGGCACAGAAAATGAACCCGAACAATCTCATCCCACACAGGCCCCTTATCAGACATAATCTCCGCGAGGCTCACAGATTCGTCGACCATTTCATGAACCGGGGGCAATTGCAGACCAAACTTGGCAGCCAAAACAGGCCAGAGCTGCTTCCAGGCGAAGGAATCTCCATTAACGGTATTGAAAGCCTGATTCCGAGCGCGCGCATGAGTGGCTGCCCAGATTTCCTGCTCGGCAACAAGCTCGGCATCGGAGGCATCCATGTAGGGCTCTTCCCAGCAGGCCCGGCTCCCCGGGAACACAAAGGGTTTGGCAAGAAATTTGCAGAGCGTGGCATAAACCGCGAGCCCGCCGATCGCATTGAAGAAGGAACGGGCGGATTGGCCGAAAATGAGACCCGGGCGGTGCACGGACCAGGTGAGCCGGCCCTCTGTCTTCTTCTTGGCACTTTCTAAAAGCACATCCTCCAGGGCATAATAGAAATTATAAGCATTTGGCAGGCGAGGAGTATCTTCTCGCAGAGGAAGCGCGTGCAGGCTGGGCGGCGGGAAGCCGAGGGCATAATAATGCTTTGTTCCCGTTTGCAGACATATGTGCTTCAAACCTCCGGCAACGGGTAACAGAGCATCCAGTGCATTGCAAAACATGTCGCGATTTTCTTGATAATGCTCGATTGAATCATCTGTGAAATGGGCGGCCCAGGTAACCCAGAAGACATGAGTAACATCCGAAAGAAGGGAGACCTTGGCAAGCGTCTGATCCCTGTTTGTTAAATCACAGGCTATGAACTGGATTTTGGAGGCGATTTTTTCTTCAAACCATTGATGCTGCAGAGGAGCCCGGGCAATTCCATATACTTTCCATCCGGCCTTCACCAGAATCTCTGCAAGAACAGTTCCCACTAGGCCTGTGATTCCTGCTATCAGAGCCACCTTCATCGAATTCTCATCATCATCATCATCAACAACTGGCCTCGTGCTCATTCGTCTCAACGCCATATCCATTTCTTTTAAATTCAAGATAATCTGTGCCTAGGGTTTGAGTCAGAGCTCTGGTTTTTCATATCAATTGCTTCTAAAATAAACAAAATATGCTGCCCCGGGGATTACCGGATTTTCATATCCGTTTCTTCTAAACTCAAGAAAAAGAAAATCTGCTCCCGGGATTTTATAGAGAGCACTGAACTTTTATTTCAACGCCTCTCTGAATTGTTGCCCCCTTCGTGCGAGCAGCCAAGGCGAGTCATGGCCGCCCGTTTCGTCTGACGAATTTAAATGGCTTGCTTGCTCTCGCATTTTGAATTAAATAGAGCGGCATTGCCTCTGACTATTGTTTTCTGAATAATAATAATGCATGCATGGCTGGCTGCCATGAGCCTCCAATCCAATCAGCTTGCGCTGGTCTTTGTTTGAGATTTTTAATTGAGAACAAGGTTGAGTGAGGCGTGCATTTCTCTTTGATGGTGGCTGCTTCAATCCAATCCTAACAATCTGGTTATGTCAGTTATCTATTCCTTTTTCGTCTGCAATTTGTCGTGAATGTCGGAGTTGAGTAAGGAGGAGTGTTTTTTTTTTTTTTAAAGAAAATGTAGCAATCGTGCTCGACGAGTTGACACAAAATACTCGTATTGTTAGTTGGCAAGTTAAACAGGAGGGGTTAGCTGTAAGGTTTGAAAAATGCATTCTATTGGAACAGACACGACAAAATATTTTTCTGTTTTCTTTGATACTTCTTTTGGAAATTAAGAGATATTCTTTTGATATCTTTGATTCTTAATTGGGTAAGTAATTCTACTTGGAATGTGGGGTATGATGGTTGCTTTAATGGAACTTTTGGTTTCGATTTCTGGAATGTGTGGTATGATGCTTGTTCCAAGGGAAGTTGGGTTTAGATTTGTGTGGGATGGTTTGGTATATGCAGGTTGTATTTTAAAAAAAAAGTAGATTGTGGTGGTGGTTATACTCACGTCATAGCCAATATTTAGGCTGGTTTGAGTTTGGTATCCAAGTGACACAGTTGATAATACTCTCCATATGGCCTAGTTGACAATGCTTGCTGGGCGGTTTGGAAAAGTTCTCACACTTCAAAAATAAAAAATAAAAAAATTTACATGTGGAAATACAAACTTGCAATTAACCACATATATTTTTTTGATTCTTTGATATTGATTTTTTGATACTTCATTTAAAAATAAAAATAATAATAGTTTTGGCTGAGAATGTGCAGTAATTGTTAATAATATTTATGGTTCATTGTCAACTTTTCTAGCCATGGCTAGGGCATTATAATTTTATTTATAATTTTTATAACTAAAAATATATAAATATTTTTTTACTTTAATTGATATTTGATTTACAAATAATAATTTTATTTCATAATTTTTATAATTCTAAAAAATACTTTTATCTCTAATATTTATATTTAACCTATTAACATATTATTTTGATATTGTAATATCCTCTAGATACTTTTGATATTTTATTGTTATTGATTATTTATTTTAAAGAAATAAGTAAATTAAATTTTATATATAATTGGGAATTGGGAATTTTAAGTGCTACACAATAAATTGACAGAAACTTGGATTTAAAAACAGTTATCAAACGTCAGCATTCTTTATGAAGACAAGTGGCCAGCACTTGAGGGAGTTAGTTATTTCCTATAAAAGTCCTAGGCAAGAGAAAAATGCATGCAGAGGGGATGAGAAAAGAAAACCAAAGAGAAATAAAAAGAAAGAAAAGAGCTCCCAGCATAGAGCTTTACTATTTTAAACCCAAGAGTCAGAGAGCTTTACTATTTTAAACCCAAGAGTCTGGGCAAGGGGGTGGAATCAGGCAAGCAAGCTTGTTGGAAATTCCAAAGGCAGGATGGTGTGTGGTTGTTAACACTACAATTTCAAGATATGTTTTCTAGGTGGTTATGTGAGTTATTTCTAATGTTGTTATACTTTAAAATCAATTATGAGTTAGGGTTAATGGTTATCATATTTATAGGTAGTACATCTATACTGTATATATATTCATTTTCATATATCATTGCATGTCTTTAGGGTTTGATAAACGAAAACCAAATATAGTCTTGTGGATTCAACTATAATCAATAATAGACTATGCGAATGTAAACGTATTTCTTTGTAAAAATACAAGAAAATAAACCCTCTCCATGCAGTCGTAAACTCTAAGTATATTTATGACAACAAAGGAGATTTAAACATTTAAGATGAATGTACATATAAAGATGCATCTATTTATTTCCAGAACCAAAACTTATTAACCAAAAATAAACTGAGTATAGCTGAAACCTTAGCATCAAGTTTAAGGTAACGACCAAGTAAACAAATCATATTCAGACACATAATGGTTTCTTTTTACAGGCTAATAAATTTCAGTTCAAAAACAGGAACAAACCCTGGATTTTTAATAAGTATTAGTATCATCACATAAATGCAAGTAAACCCTAGTCTTATATTTTACTTGAATAGGGTTCCATTTCTCAAACGTAAAGGGAAAAACCGACTGTAAAAGGGTTTAAACTATGAAATAACTTAATCAAAATGTCCAAACTGTAATAATGTTGTAATTATGTTGAGAGGTATCCAAACCCTATGAAACTATTAACAAAGTAAAATTACCGAATGCAAAAGTGGAACAACATGAGAAGTTAAACCCTCAGTTGGGATATCTTCCCTGGCAACTATCAAATATCATCGAAGAATAAGAGCCAATTGATAATCGCAGACTGAGAGCACAGTCATGAAACTATGCAATGCCTCCATTAAAGAACCAAAACAGGGAAAGAGTCGAGAGATTAAACCCTAACTTACGTGTTAAATTGAAGACCATTTTCCTTGGCGGCCATACATGCAAATAAAGAGTGGAGTAAATAAAGGTTAGTAAATATTTATTTTAAATAAAAAAACGAAGTAAGTTAATCTGTATCTATTGCAAAGATAATCAGAATATACCATCTCTTTACCTGATAAACAAATACCAGATGATTTTTGAATAGTAAATACCTCCGGTTAAATGAGATATTCAGATGGTAAGGACTACTAACCCTAAGTAAAATCTCTGAGCAATGATGGATAGAAGTCTCATGTTGCGCAGTGGAATACTTCTTCACGAAGCACTGAACCTTTACCATAGTATATGCGAGCCAAGTGTTGGACCAACACTATGACTAAGTTTTGCGACTGTTTGTGACCTTCATTTGAACGATAAGGTATAATGGATAAAGTGGAACCAAACTCAAACTTAGAGCTGGTGCTTTCCAGCTATCCAACACTGTCGGACTTGATTGGTTATACAAAGTAATTAAATTGACCTTACCAAAGCCTTTGCCTATAGTTGAAACAGAAAACATGGTAATCAATCTCTTCCTCCATGTTAAGGTACCCTTTCTAGGTTTAGAACTTCTGAAGCATCCCCTTACTTCTTCTTCTACTTTGTATAAAACACCTGCAAGGTAGATAGGAGTTAGCAATAATGCCAAGTAAGTTTGGTAGTTTAAACTATCGAATCTTTACCAATTTTGTCGTGATGGATTGCTTGGAAATAGAATCATAACTTCATTTCATACATTAACTCTGATATATGAGGATTTAAGTTCTCAAACTCTTCTTTGTACTGCATAAGTAATTTTTAAAGATGTTTCACCACAAGGAGAATCAAACTTGATAACGTAAATAAACTTATAATAATAATACTAATGAAATTAGTTAATATTTTAATGTTCTAATTAATGTCTCAATTGTGGGTTGTTACAAAATGGTATCATAGTGAGGTTACAAAACTTTGACCTTATGGGACACTGCATAGTTCATTTTGAATAAAGTACTTTAATTATTAATATCTATAAATAACAAAAGTAAATATATTTTCTTACATGCAGACATAACAATGTCAGAACCTTAGCAGGATATGGTAGATGAAGTAGTACCAAAATTTATGTCAGCATTAGAGAATGCAAGTTTTTATGTTGAACTTGGGGTGAATCGTAACCTAGAAATGCACTCGAAAATGTTAGAAACAATGAGAAGTCTAAAAGCAAATTTAGAAAGCCTTAAAATAGACAACCTTAAATTAATGAATGCTAAATCATATCAAGAGAAGATAAACGAACTTATTCTTAAAAGTTTGACCGACCCACAAAAGAACAATGGTCAAAATTCTTGTCTTACTGGAAAAAAGAGAAAGGGTATACTACATGGTGATAGTAGTGAAGAAACTACATAAAACATTCATTTGATTGCTCACAACTTAAAGACAGACAATAACATAAAAGTTGAAGAGCAAAAAGAACAACCTGTAGAATTACAAGGAGAATTTAAGAAACTAAGGCCCCGAATGTTTGATGGAGAATCCTAGGAAGTGACTGAAGCTTGGTTGCTGAATATCAAGCGATGTTTTCAGGTATTATAGATATGGTGACAATTTGAGAGCAAGTTTAGCAATCTTTCAGCTGAGTGGAAAAGATGCTTTGTGGTGGTAGGAGGCTAAAAGTGTGAATAACATACGTAGCAAGGCGTTAAGTTGTCCTTTTATGTTTAATTATGTTGGATAAAGGAATTATTCCCAAGTTATCATGTGGATTCTTGTTAAGTCAAAGGTTATTAAGTTTGCTAAGCTGCGAAATATTTTTCCCAATTTTTCTTTGCTTGAAGTTGTTAACAATTTGTTGGGTGTTGTTGAATGTAATGTTTATGCACTTCTGATATTTTCTTAATGGAATAGAATTGGAATCATTTAGTTGGTCTAGAAACTCCATTAGATAGCTTATGCTCAGAAGTGCTACATTATTTATGAATTTTTTCCTTAAGAATTTCTTGAGTTGTTGAGGTTTTGGGAAGTCTGATGGAAGCCTGTAAATGGTCGTTTACATCCTATGGGCGTGTTTCCTTAGTCATTTTCCCCAAACATCAATTGTTTAAGTGTCTTTTAGTGTACTTGACACCTCTATTTTAAGCAAGGCCTCAATGTCGAGTCATGGTGGAAACTTGGTTAAATTGCAAGTTGTTTCATACCTTAGTTTTCATCAAATGGATAAGTATTTCTCTGTGGAATCAGAGTAATCGTGATCATCGATTACAGTTTTTACTCTCGATTTTCTATGTGTCGACGTCAGGAATTAGAAGTCGAAAGTGAATGTTGTAATTCTTGTATGTTGGCGCCGACTCCCGACTCTCGACGTGTCGATGTCGGGAATCAAAAGTTGAGGTGGATTTTGTAATGCTTTGGTTGTTGGCGTCGACTCCCAACTTCTGATGTGCCAAAATTGGGAATCAAAAGCAGGGATGATTTGTGTAGCATTTTGGTTGCTGCCACCGACTCCCGAATTTCAACATGCCAATGTAGGGAATCCGAATTCGGCAATAGTTTTGTTTGTTTATGTTAAATGACACAGCCGAATCCCGACTGCCGATGTCGACAAGGATAGAATCAACAAAAGAATGTCGGGATGGGAGTTTGATGTCGGGAATTGCGTTTTAATATTTTGGTTTGGTTGATTGGGCCTATTATTTATTTGTTTAAATTTTGTTCAATTTTTTTATAAATCAAACTTCCACTGTGTAGAGAATTTCCCTTGTTCCCTATTTGTTGTTAATTAGACAAGGAAAAAAATATTATCATTTGTATGTGTTTCTTTATTGAAAGGAGATGGACCCCACTATACCCCTATATGTTTGGTAATGCAAGAGGGTGTGTTACATAGTGATCCACTACAATGGCTCTGTGAAGGTCCTTGGTGAGCAAAAGAGGAGCATCCACCGCCTTCTTTCCCCTTTTTCCCTCCCTAAGTATCCATTTCCACCCCTTAAGCTACCAACCAAAGACATGACACCAAAGGAGACAAAACCATGTGCTACCTAGAGAACATACCAAAGCTATGTGAGAATCAGTTGGGTAGTCTGCAACCCCTTCCACTACCAAATTGATGTTAGACTCCATAAGGAGCATCTTATCAGTGATACCCTAGCTTCGTGGCATAATGACTAGACAGAGACATCATACCAAAGTACAAATTCCCCATGTGAACGTCTCTTATTGTCATCTTGTAACCACTCTTGGCTGAGCCTTCCCAAACCTTCGAGTTAATAACTTTCATTTCTACCTGATGAGGTTGACACATGCTAGGAGAAATATCCCTAGCTAGGTGTGACACATTTTCAACACCTTTTTCCCTCTATCCGGTTTTACTCACCCAACTTGGGGGTATTTTCACAACCATGTTAAAAGGGTATTTTCACAACCATGTTAAAAAATAAAAAATAAAAATTTAAAAATTGAATGTGTGTGTAATTTAATTGGTTGTTGTTAATGTTGTTTTACATTTGATTGGTGCTCACCCTTGTCCATAAATACAAAATTTATGATGTTTAAATATTTTTGTATTGCCAATCAATTTATGTTCACATTTAAATTAATAGTTCACCAATATTAATTTCCTTAAAAATATATAAATTGTGATTTTTTTAAATAATGTATTAATGGTTATTTATAAATGTTCAATGTAATATCATCCGAACAAATCTAAAACAAATATATTCAATATAAATATAAATAAAATGTTTTAAAATGTACATTATAAAAAAACTAAAAGTTAAAAACTATTATTAAAATTTTACCATAAATTATTTTCTATATACAACTAAGTAAAAATATCCAAACAAACTCAATGAAATTAAATTACATTCTTTATCAAAATCAAAATTAAACTAGCACACCCACATAGTTTGTGGTTGGATCATGTTGATAGGGATCAAATGGTTAAGAAATAGTTATGGGATGGAAGATAGTTTGGAATATTTTTTTATTCCTCGTATTCTTTTATTTAAACAGATTCAAGTGTGAGTTATCCATGCCTAGCTACATGTTATCATTGACATTCTTCCTGTTATTCATTTATCAACTATCACTTATTTTTTATATTCTTTTTCTTTTTATATATGTAATCTACCTTTTTGGGGAAACTAGGCACACTACCCAATATATTTCAAAGAGGATTCAAAAATTTGACATTGAAAACATTGTTTCTCAACACCTTCATTGACAATGGATTTCACAATGACTCCATGGTTATGAGACAATTGGGAAGCTCAAGGGAAGTGATACTAGGTTTTGATAGGATTGAAAAAATGATATGTCTAGCTTCTTAATATGGTGTGGTTGAGGATTCTTCACAAACATTTCACATACATCCTCCTTCAATACTTTGTCTAGTTTCGAAACTAGGAAAAATTAGTAAACTAATCTTTCTTGGTTTGGTTCCCAACAACAGCGAACCTTTAAAAATTTACTATGGAAGGAACCTATGGGATTTAAAACATACTAACAGACCTTAGACATTCAATGGTCAAATCAGAAAACTCATTTTGACATGTTATTCAAGTTTGCACGATTTTGGCCATTTTCTAGCTTTGGACTAGTGAAACCCAGGTTGATCCAAATGCACCCAAATGACTTCAACTTATGTATGGAAGGGATAAAGGGGTATTATGACATCCTAATGCATATTATGAATTTTCATACACTTTCCAAATACTTCTGCAACTTGCTTTTGACCCTAGGGAAAGAAGGACAATAACACTAGGAAAATCAATGTTAAAACCCCCAAGGACGTAGATGACACTTTTGGCTCTCCAAATGCAACACAAACCTCCCAAATTTTAGAATAGAGTATGGGGATGCATATCAGACATCAATAGAGGTCATTATTCATGGCTATTAATCTCTTCAAACTAATTACGAGGCACCACATATGTATGGTAACTTTCATGGAAATTGCTTATGGGGAAATTACATTACTAGCACATTATTAGCTTGCGTTTGGCACATAAACAATAGAATAAATGGTTTATATAGTTACATGAAATATAAGGGATATATACTGCATACAAATTTCATCCTCAACAACATCAAAATCATAGAAAATTCATCATACAAATATGATACAAAACTCTTTCAAGCTTGAAGCCAAATTCATGAAAACTAGTTATTCAAGAGCATGTGAAAGCAAGCATTTCACACATGGATTTCTTATATTTCGAATTACAGATAACATGGAAATAATAGTACATATCCATACATCATATACCCAATATTGGGCATCAAATATATCTAGCAAGGCGGAAGCACCACTCCAACAAGTGCGTCATCACATGAGAGTATGGGGGAATGACAAAGAAGGAATGAGAGAATAGGGAGATAGATGAGAAATATAGATGTATGGAAATTATAAATACAAATAAACACCTTCATTCATCTCCAATGAGAGGTCTGAATGGCCTCTCCATCAACCAACTTGGAAATGAATCTAACTCCCTCGAAATTGGTTCACAAGCAGGGAGAGAGAACACTCACCGTGCAATAAACAAGCAAAATCTCTCCAAAATGACAAAGGACAAATAACAAATGATCAAAATATATTTTCCTTCCTCATAAAATATTTTTAATAACTTCATGAGGCCTCCTAAGATCGAATTTCCCTCCACAGGCTTCCTCCAACTCATCTTAGTGGTTTAGTAACTCTTGTGACACTTGTCTTCTTCTTCATGCTCCACTTCTTTTTCCAATTCGAATGGATATATCTAACTCCCATATGTGACCTCTTTGTGTCTATTTTTATCCCTGTCATGTTATATTTATCATAGGTCTTCAATAAGGTTTGAATTTGTCATATTTGGCATAGAATCTTTCATCATTAGTTGTAATAGAGTGCATGGAATCTCCTTCCAAGTGGCACGCATTGTCTTCTTAGTCTCTTCCTCTTCTATGGGAGTTACTCTCCTCTCCTAATTCAAATACCTTGGCTCACAATAGGCTATGTGATAGCACATCACCATCCAAGAACGTTACAATCCTCATGGTTTCGAATTTGGATGAAGGTCATGCCGAGTGTGTGGGGGGATCTAGTCAGTCAAAGACTCCACAAGCTTCCAATTGTCTCCATGAACCAATGCCACCTTATTTTCTTAACACTTATTATTTATGTGACCCATTTGAATGTGAATATGGTAAACCGAGGTCCCTTTGGGTCCTATATCTCCCCTATTACAACATTTATGTCTCCACCTCAACCTAGGGAACTAGTAGGTTGGTGAAACATTATTTGCAAGTAGTCTTATTTGGACGGGGACATGACAATATCACATTATTATAGTTATCTTCCATGAATTGTTGGTTATCCATTCATCGGCTATGATTTATCCATGTATTGCTACCAATTATCCATTCATCAGCTAGTTACCCGTTATTTTTTATATTCCTTTTTTTATAATTGTTTATTTTGAATATTGAATGACTTCCATAGAATCAATCTTGACGGTACACTTGTCTCATCCTCTCCCATAGATGAAAAATCATAGGCCATATTGCACCCCAAATCTCAAATAAAAACGTCTATCTATGTAGTAATTATATCTAATCAACCAATAACATATATAAAATGAATATCCAACTATTTTGAAAGTATTTTCAAATCAACACTTTAAATCAAAACAAATTGTTTAACTTCATTATTCATGTGATGAATGTAACCAAAAATATATGGAAAATATTTTCAAAAGCGCCTAAAATTAATATAAAAATTTTCTATTAATTATTAAAATAATAAAAGGAATTCATATAACCATTTTTTCATATATGAATCTTGCACTAAAGAATCTCTTGAGTCTTGAATCCATTTATGAATCTTGCACTAAAGAATTTCTTGAGTCTTGAATCCATTTATGGGTTGGAAATAACAAGTATAGCTGGTTAAAAGTTATGTGGGGGGGCTATACATTTATAACGAGAAAATGATTGGTATGTAGTTTTCTTAATCCTTAAATTTAAAAGTTGGTAAAAACTTCCAAATTGCACATAAAATTTTAATACGGTTGGTGGATATGTGGTTTTAATCTCTTGGATTGAGAGTACTAGTTTAAGGATGTCATTAATATGGGGAAGCATCCTTTGATAATATTAGTGTGTATATTTTCAAATTCACCAAATTTTTTGCATCAAAAGGCACTTTTACATCTTAGTATGGTAGGCTGTTATTTTTGAAGAAAATAAATAGCAATTTCCATTCTATATAGAATGAAAATCACATTTTTTAGGTGCCCAGATACAAATAAAAACAAGTACACTTTAACTATACTTACAAATACATGTGCATATTGTTTCACGAAGTATAGTTTCATGATATATTTTTATTCCATCTAGAATGTTGTCGAGTAGGTAATCATCATATTTGCACTTCCACAACACATTATGGTAAAGATGTTGTCACATTATGTTATTATATGTTGACAATTAAAAACTACTTATGACAAATAATAAGAGTAATAATATACATTAGTCAAATAAAAAGTATATATTTATTTAGGAAATTGAAAGATTTGATATGTACATATAACATAATTACAACTATATATAAAAGCCATCAGTCTTATCAGTCTATCAAGACGAGTTTTGGTTTTTTTCAGATCCTGGAAGGGAGGAGCATCTACATCAGAATAGATGTAAATCTGCATATAGCGGGAACAGATTACATAATATCTTTAGTATGTAGATTTTGATTAATAAAAATCAGTTTTTTTTCAGAAAAAAATAAATAAATAAATTACAACTATATATAAAGAAAAAAACAAAGGTATTCACATTTACACATAAATATGATATATATATATACACACACACAATATCTTAACAACATTCAAAATTGTAATTATACTTATCTATAGTTTTTTTTTAATGTGTTCCCTCTTAGTGTTTGATAAATTAACTACTTTTAAACCATTTCTAAAAAGAAAAATACGAAAACAATACTATGTAAACAACTATATTTTGAAATAAAGATAAGAATTGAATTAGAATTAATACAAATGTGATTAAAATATTTATTTTTTTATTCGTTATAATTTTGCATTAGAAAGTTGTTGCAACTCATAACATAATAATACAAAAAAAAGAAAAACTATTTCATAATTTGAATTTCAAAGGTTGTCTCAAAAAACACTTCACATAGGATTTACAACTTTTACTTGTATATAGTTTATAGAAGACACCTAGAACCAGACATACTTTGCAATACATAAAGCTTCCTCTTGCTCCACATAAGAAGGTTGAAATTCCTTGGTAGAACCAAACATATATCCACATCTATAGGAATTTGATGAGCATAATATTCCTATTTGTTTTCCATAGGTGTTGAAACCATAAATATTCTAATATTAAAATCATTAGATTAAGTAGTCATAAACAAATTTAAGACCATCTTAAGAAATATTATGCACTCTTCTCCCAAAGATTCAATTTTCCTCTTAAATTGTAATAGAGTCTCCCTTATAACTGCATAACATGCATTCTGATTTTTTTCCTAAGCATGGAGTCAACGAGAAAATGAAGGTCTAATTGTTTATAGTTAAGTCCTTGTGCTTCAAAAGAAATTTATCAATGCCTATAATTTCACAATACCCAAGGTGGTTATGGTTTTCCATGTTGTTTGTAATCTAAAGGATCCATTAGTGTTCAAACCAATAAACTCAAAAATAGAATATAGCCAACTAAACTCAAAACTAACATATATCCCCTCTACATACCACTTTCATATCTCCTATATAAGTAAGTGGATGACTTTAGTCCTAAGATCTAAACAATTGAGCTAATCACCAATTTTGAGTTTAGAATCAAAATCACTTACCCCCATTGCGAAGAAGAGGCAACTCCATGCAACTAGTTATCCCTTCCAATCGTGCCTTGAATACAACTAAGAGACTTTCCCTAGTACCAACTGGATTACATACCCAAATTCCGATGAAAAACATTCAAGTCAAAATTGAGATGAGATATGAAAATATTAGACCAACTGAGAGTAGCTTCTCCCAACTCAGAATTTCCAAGGTATGAGACCAAACCTCCACTTGAATTCTCCATTATCCCACCTATGTGTAAGATATTAACAATGTGCACTTGAATTTCTAACCCTGCACTAAATTAGAAAAGTGTACAAGGGAACAAAAGGAATGATAATGGTTATTAGTCATACTTGGGTATCGAATTAGGCATGTATAAATCATACCTACAACTAGTTCAGGTATTGGGGAGTAGGATAAGCCCCTTTTGATCCCAAAAGTCTAATACTAAGTTTAGAGGCATCATACCTTGTAATAATGGCTCAATCCTTAATACCATTTTTTCTCATTTTCATGGAATCTAAAATGTTAAGTATTTAATATTAAAAAAAAAAATTAATAGACAAAGAATACTTATTAAACCCCATATTAGTGATTGGGCTTCATTATTATCCTCGCCGCAGACAGATTATTATGTAATCAGTAAGTCATTGACTTTATATTAGTTAGCTTTGACTTAAATTATTTTTCATATTTGCTAATGTTAAACTTTATAATTTATTCTTTATATTTTCTTAAATTTATTTATCTAATATATTATTGGTTCAATTCTTATTTTGCAATCATTACAATCCAATTGAAAATGACAATTTAATTAATTAATTTAATTTTATATTTTTTTAAAATTTATTTATCTAATATATCTGGTTCAATTCTTATTTTGCAATCATTACAATATAATTGAAAATGACAATTTAATTAATTAATGTACTAACACTATAAATTAACATATAACACCTATCCAATTCTCTTGAAAACAAATTTAGTTATTATTATTAGATATTTACACAATATTACTTATCTTCTTTCTATATAGATAGTAAATATAATCTTATACCATAATAATTTTATATTTTTTAAATTTTATTTATCTAATATATTATTGGTTGAATTCTTATTTTGCAATCATTACAATCCAATTGAAAATGACAATTTAATTAATTAATTTTTTTATATTTTTTTAAATTTATTTATTTAATATATTATTGGTTCAATTCTTATTTTGCAATCATTACAATACAATTGAAAATAACAATTTAATTCATTAATGTAATAACATTATAAATTAACCTATAAAATGTGTCCAATTTTCTTGGAAACAAATTTAGTCTATTATTATTAGATATTTACACATACTTATCTTCTTTCTATATGGACAATAAATATAATATTACATCA
Organism: Pseudotsuga menziesii; assembly: GCA_001517045.1. NCBI lineage: Eukaryota > Viridiplantae > Streptophyta > Pinopsida > Pinales > Pinaceae > Pseudotsuga > Pseudotsuga menziesii. The sequence continues at coordinate 55,088 of LPNX010762955.1, forward strand.
TAATAAAAAATAATTAATAAATAATTGTTAAAAGATTTACAACTAGTATGTTTAAATCTTATTAATACATAGTAAACATTATAAATCTTAAATACATATTAATGCTTTTGAAATCGAGATGTTCCATTTTGAAATCTGCTTGAACTGATTACGAAACTCTTCATCCATAGTCATATCTACGGACAACCAAATGGATAGTTTTTTATGAGTTGCCAAAGACACTCAACACCAATGAAACTCGAACCCATTGATAGAGCATGTCATTTTCAACTTCTAGTTTTTTTAGTTGAATGCCTTGGTAGGTCAAATCTGTAATATTTATGCATACTTGATTTTTTTTAGCTTCAATTTAGTTAGCAACTTTATTGTTCAACTAAGATATGGCTACTTGATTATTACGCAGGAGTCTCTCATTCCTCCTCAATGCATGTTGCAAGTTCATTGACCCAAGTTTATCATCTTTTCCACTGTTTGAGGATTTAATTTAACAGACATGGGGATAGCCATGATCCTTGAAAGTTGGATCACATATTTGAAGAAAGCTGTCTAGGAACGCTGACACCACCACAACCAAGCACATTCCTAGATGAATGTGTTTAAACAAAGACCTTGATTTCCCACCTATGTTTACATGGATCCTCTTATACCATGTATTCATGAGCCTTCTCTACCATAATGCAAGTCGTTAATGTCGATGCATGAGGTCTCTGGTGAGTAAATACATATCACATCGACATGTAATAGTGTCGCAACTTGTCTTGGATTTAAACCTTCATAGCTCAACTAAGTTTTCCTCTTATTTATGACTTAAAACTAAAGGACTATGGAATATGTGACAAAGAAGTACTCTCATCTTTTGCTTTTATTGTTATAACACTTAAAAGAATAGCCTTGTTCACGTGAAAGTATTATATCAAGTCAAATCTCTTTGTTTCTCATTGATTTATAAAATGATCTTGACTAGAAAGCAATATTTATGAATTTAAGTATATCACATACACCTAAGAATGGTTTTTGAATCCCCTTTAACAATTATATTCTTAGTCTTTCTTGCCTCTAGATCTCTACTTGGTTATTCATGTCTTCTCCTAATCTCCAAGTAAAACTTGCTTCATAATTTCCCAAATACAATCCCCCACACCTCACACTCAAAATATATATTCAATTTTTTTAATAAATAATATTAATTTATAATAAAACCTATTAGAATATAAATTATATATACTAGTAAATTTTAATAAATATTATTAATTACATCCACATCATTAGTTAATGCTCTCCATCAAGCAAAACATTAATTGAAAGATTAAAAAACACATAATGTATATATTATTTCATATATATTTATTTTAACTATCCCTAAACCAAGCGACCAGTACCACATAGCACTTGTTAATTATTAATGGTTGGTTATGAGTGATCAATGCCGAAAGCCCATGCAAAACTTACCTTTTGTAATACTTCGACCAAAGCCCATGCAAAACTTGTCTTTTATTTTCCTTTGAGGAAAAGGGATCTCCTTGCACCTACCACCCTTATATGTTTAGATAATAAAAAAACTATGAATTTGATTTTTTGAATCTAATTTTATTAATAAATGCATTTTTATTTTTGAATATTTCCATTAACATAAATACAAACACAACAAACAATGGTTGTAACTTGTGACAAGTAAAGTAGAAGGTTGTGATAAGCATTGGGTCTACTTACTTGAATATTCTAGGAGTACTTACATAGTGTATAAACAAAGGACCTACAAGCCCCAAGGGTTAGCTCAATTGGTAAGACGTGCATACACTCTCTCGGTTTGGGGGGAGGTCACGGGTTCAAGCCTTAAGTCCTCTGGGGTTAGGCCTTCTGCTAGGATGGTCGACGGTTTACCGCCTCTACCATCCACGAATGTAGAGAGGTATTGCTGGGTTTCCCGTGGATCTTTCCATCCGAATTTAAAAAAAAAAAAAAAAAAAAAAAAAGACCTACATAGCCCCAAGGGTTAGCTCAATTGGTAAGACGTGCGTACACTCTCTCGATTCGGGGGGAGGCCACGGTTGGAGCCTTGAGTCCTCAGAGGTTAGGCCTTCTGTTAGGATGACCAACAGTTTACCACCTCTACCATCCATGAATGTGGGGAAGTATTGTCGAGTTTCCCGTGAATCTTTTCATCTAAAAAACAAAAAACCTACACAACAAGATATTCTATTATATTCAAAAAAGGATATTCTATTATATCGAAGTGTTGAGGGGACGTTTTTATTTTAAATTAAGTCAACGCCTAAACCGACGAACTTCGTCAAATATTTAATCATTCAAATCCGTGCCTCCAATATTTAATAAAAGCGTGCCGTTGCTTAATATGACGGCACCATAATATAATAGTATCATACTAAACGAATGGTGCACATATACCCTTGTACATATGACATGTAACTCTACAAATAATCCAAAGGATTGAAAGTCAATGATTTTGAGAATCTGATGGGCATTTAATAAGCATAGAACAACAGTGTATTTATTCTTATTAATTTGAAATTAAAATTATAAATATTTAGTTTTTATTTATTAACTATTTTATTTATAAAATTATTTTTTTATTAAAAAAACTTTTAAATTTTATGAATTAGTACAACCCTTTAAATTCAAAATCATAAATCATAAATCATAAATTTTAATTTATTAAATTTTTTTTTATTATCATAAATATTAATTATAAAAAAAATTTATAAAACCTAATCCCCCAAACTCTATTGCCCATTTTAGTGAGACCCAATCTAGCCATTAAAAATAAATCAATTTTAAATTATAGCCATTAAAAATAAATCAATTTTAAATTATAGATTTTCTTTTTTTTTAAATTAGTATGAGAAAAATTATTGACACTTTTTCATTAAAGTTATAATTAAAATATTTATTTTATCAAACTAATTCATTATTTACATATTAATTTAATTAGTTTTAACATTAACTTATATTTATATTAATTATACCTTATCTAAAAAGGAAAATGTAAATATATTTAATTTCACACACTATGATTTTTATTTACTCACAAGTTACAACTTTAGTGATCTTGATAGTTAGGCCCACTCGATGAACTCTAGTGATCATTTTATTTGCTCACAAGTTACAACTTTAGTGATCTTGATAGTTAGGCCCACTCGATGAACTCTAGTGATCATTAGTAATAGGTTGATTTTTATAGTTAGACCCACTCTAGTGATCATTAGTGATAGGTTAATTTTAAATTTTATGAAAGTTTAAATAATATTAAGTTTTGTTTTAATTGAATTTGGTATTAGGAGTATTTATTTTATTAAAGTGATTTATTACGTATATATAGTTTTAATAAATAAATGTTGGTATTGATAAAAAATATTTTAATATAGAATATACATCGGTAAAGAGGAAAGTGTAAACAATTTTATGTTTGTAATTTAAAGAATTTGATTTTTTTTGTATTTGATAAATCCAAAATTAAGATGGGTTATATTAATTTATTTTATTATAATGATTCGTAAGATAAATCTAAAATAAGATGGATTTATATTATTTTTTTTTATTATAGTAATCCATTTTTTTTTAATCTTTTATTTGTTTTTTCATTTTTAATAGAGACATATACAAATTCATTAACTAAAAACAATAAAAAATTATCAAGAAAATTCAAATGTTATTAAAGTATTAATAATAATTGTATTTATGTTTACCAAATTTAATGATTTTTTTTATTTTAATTAAAGTTTATATGATATTCTTTNTTTTAAATTAATAATATTGTTATTTTTAAAGAAAAAATAGATTCAATAAAACTAATTCTAAATTATTTAAATTAGAATATACATTGAAATAGAGAAAGATTTTTTTCAATAAATCAAACATTAAATTAATAATTATATTTCGACATAAAACTTTATATAAATAACTCCAAGAAAAATAAATAAATCAAACATTAAATTAATAATTATATTTTGACATAAAACTTTATATAACTAACTCTAAGAAAAATAAAATAGTAAAATTTAAACATTTTATAATTTAAAGATTTGGAATTGATATTAATTTATAATATTTTAGGTTTTCAATCTTATATTAATTCATTAAAAGAATTAAGTTTTCACACTATAATTAAAAAAAATGAATTTATGTTAATCCATTTTCTTTAATTATAATAATTGATTAGAAATTAAATCAAATTTAAATATTTATTTAAAAAATCAAAGTTTATAAAAAAATTATGTTAATTTGTTTTTAATTATAATAATTAGTTTTTAAAAATATAAATTAACATTTTATTGTATTTTTCATTTTTTTAAATTTCATTTATTTTTTCTATTGTAAGTATAATAAAAACATAAAACTATTTAGAAAATGCAAATACCTTTAAACGTTTTAATTAACAAAATCCTTTCATCTCTTAAAATTACATTTATTTTTTCAATTATAAATATAATAAAAACAAAAACTACTTAAAAAATGCAAATACTTTTAAACATTTTATTTAACAAAATTCTTTTTAAACAGTAAGTTGATCACATAATAAAACTTATGTACCCACCAATACTTTCCATCTACAAAATTAAATACAAATTTGAAGGCCACAATAATGACTAAGGATGATATATTGGTAACCTCAAGTAGAGATTTTTTTCACGAAAAAAAAAATCATAATCTTTCATTTATATAGTAAAAGGTTACATTCTTTAGATGAAGCAATACCTGTTCAGCATTGTCCATTACCCAAACCTTTAAAAAGATTTTTAGTAAATACCATCGAACAAAAACTTCAATTAAGAAATTATATATCAATCCAGAAATATACATTTCTAATGTTCATGTCTGCATAATATGCAAAAGGGACGCCTTTATCAAAGCCTATATCAAAGCTTGTAAGCATCAATAAGTCTGTATGACTGTCTGTCATATACCTTTAAACCAAGGCATGATAAAAAAAACACTGTTTTTGAAACAAAATATCCAAAAATACCATGATACTATCATCACCATAATATAACTATCTGATAAAGCCAGACCATTCCTATAAAGGAAGTAAAGACTCGGTAGTTTTAGAAATATTATGATCAATGATGTGCCAAAAACCTTCCTGTATAGTTGTACCATCTTTTACTAATTCATCAGCCGCAATATTTCTTTCCCTGTAGATGTGCTTAAACACCACAGATTTCATTCGCTCAGAAAAAAATTACTTCATCTAGCAAAGGAGAGAGATGTATATTATGAATTCTATACTTTCTCATTACCTAATTAATGTTATTTTTATGAATCTCCAAATACCTGTAAACTCGTTAAATGTAGATCCAGTTCCAACCCGAGTTACAATATTAAACCAAGAGGTTCTACAAAATTATTAGTACCAAACCTAAGACCATCTTTAAAAGTGACAAAGTGTACCTCAGAAAAGAAAATAAGACCACCAGCTCCTCACGTTCTCGGATCTCCAAGAGCTGAACCATCAAAAAAACCCCAAGGAGAAGATTTATCAATAATTTCCTCAACCATCATTCTAGTTTTTATAAAAATAAGATCTTGAGGAATAGATCTCAGAAATCCCAGACTTTGAATAGAAACCTGAATAGGCAAAGGAAGATAATATTCAAAACAACTCTGATTTCTATCCTTCCAGATAAACCATAAAACAATTAAAGGAAGAGATCTAGTGTCGTTCAACTCCTTATTAGAGCACCAAGTCTTTAGACAGTGTTCCACAGAGTCACCCACCCAAAGGTTTTTCAGCTGCAATTTAGATTCAATTTCTAACCAAACACATTTAGTATAAGAACAATCCACCCCCAAATGAACATTAGACTCACCACACTCCTTGCATAAGTAGCATCTACCAAGACCTTCCCTACCTTTTCTACAAAGGTTATCCCAAGTCAATGCCTTATTTGAAAGTAAGAACCAACAGAAAATCTTTGAACAGTGAGTGGACATTTAAATTTCCATACCGCTTTCCACCACCAAGAAATCTCAACATCAGTCCTATCCTTAATCAACTGCAAATATCCCTATTTGGGAGTGTATTTCCCATTTTTAGAATGTATCCAAACCAACTCATCAACAACATCAGATAATCTAATATTACGGGCTTTAAGCATAGCTATGTAACCATTCCAAATCAAAGCATCCTGTATATCCACGATACCAATATCTGCAGAAGAAATCAATCCTTGTTCCAACAACAAAGACATACCAGGACAAGCAATATCATTAAGGAAGTAACGCCCATGAGAATGCAAGCATTCAATCAAATGAGATGGTAGAATATGTCTCCATTTACATATAACCCAAGGATCAATAGCAATACGCACATATTCCCCATTTCCCACCTTCCATACAAGACCATCACCAATTAGATCAAAAGACATTAAAAATTCTTTCCAACAAATAGAAACGTTCCTGCGCTTTTTAGAAGAGCATCTGATCCAATTTATCAGAGATAAAGGTCAGATGTATTTCTGAGTAGAAATCTGAACCCACAGACTAGTACCATGAACAATATTCCAAGCACTCTTGGCAACAAGAGATTTTGAGAAAAGGGAAGGAATTTTTAAACCCCATTCACCAAGAAACTTTGGAAAAGACAAAACCTTCCATGAAGTCCAAGGTAAACCAGATAGTTCAAGATTATCAGACCATAAAAACTTAAAGCATAATTTCCTGAAATGTTAAATGATACCCAAAGGTATCCAGAAATGAAACCAATATACAGGAATAACCTCAAGGACAGTTTTCACCAAAATCAACTTGCCACCTTTAGACAACCAATGATGTCTCTAATTTTTAATCTGGTTCTTAACTTTATCAACCTACCAGACCTGTTCATTAATGAAATATCTGTAAGGTTTCAGATGAAAACCAAGATACTTTAAGCATGTCTCCAAAATAACCAAGGAAAATGAGAAAATGCTCATGAGCTTTAATAACTCATATTCATCCAAACTAGCATAAAGTAAGGTAGATTTATCAACATTAATCAACATCCCAGGTGCCTTACAGAAACAAACCAACACTTCATTCAAATTCAGTAAAGACTTATCAGATATCGTGAACAAAAAGGACATGAGTTAAAGAAACCCCATTGCCAAAAGTAAGTCTAGTAAAATCCCCATTATCTTTAGCAACAAGGATAGCTCTGCCAAGACCTTCGACTACAATAAGAAATAACAAAGGCGCTAAAGGGAATCCTTGTCTAAGCCCACGTCTAGGTATAAAAAATGAGGAAGCAACCCCACTAATAAGAATGGAAAAGGAAACAAAGAATAGAATTCCCATCACCCAGGAAATAAAAGGTACTGCAAAATCCCATATAAGAAATGATGACCCGCAAATAGGTCTAGTTCACCTGATCATAAGCCTCTGAAAGATCATTTTTTACCACCACCTCCTTCAAATGCTTACTCTGAATAGTATGTATCCCTTCCTGAATAACCCCCACAACATCATGAACCTGCCTTCCAGGAAGGAATCCAAATTGCTCACCAGAAATATAATTACATAAGACCTTCTTAATACAAGTAGAAATGACCTTTCCTATGAAATTATAGATACAGTTACAAAGAGAAATAGGTCGAAAATCCTCAAAAGATTTAGGACAATCAGATTTAGGAATTAATGTAATCAGGGTAGTATTAAAAATAGCAGGGATTTCACCACTAACTCTGGAATCATCAACAACCCATAATAATTCTGATCCCAAAACATCAAACAAATTCCTTTAAACCTCCACAGGAATCCCATCCGAACCCAAGCTTTTTTCATTTTTGCAAAGAGTAAGAACAACTTGAAGTTCATTAATAGTAACAAGGGCCATAAGATCATTAGTATCCTCAAGAGAAACAAAAGAAGGAAAATTTATTGCAATCTTCATATTATCAGGAAGTGAAAGATTTTTATCCTCCTGAAAGAGTGTCTCAAAGTGTTTAATCCCAACATCAGCAATAAAATCAAAACCTTCAACCATATTACCTTGATCATCAACAATCTTCTAGATGGAATTAACATTTTTCCTGTAATTGGCATACTTATGGAAAAAATAAGTATTATCATCTCCACAGGTAAGCCAAATAACCTGACTTTTCTGACGAGCAACATTCTCACGATCAAGCAAAATAAGCCTTTTGAGTGCTTCCAAGTCTAGCATATTATGCTTATCCTCTGCAGTAGAAAAACCAAACCCAGTCTGTTTAAAGGGATCAGCCAACTGTAACTCAATATCCACTAAATCTTTCAAATCCTTCTCATTTTTCTGAACAGACCAATGTATAGACACATCTTTAATGATTTTTAAATTCTCCACAAAATGAGAGGCAGGCAAAACCAAAAGATTATCCTCATACACCTTCCAGAAGTCCTTTAACAAAGAGACAAAGATTCATTCTTTAACCAATGTGAATTGAACTTAAAGGGGCTACAAGTCTTAACTTCACCATTATTAATCTGAAGGAAAACTAGATGATGATCAGAATCACCACCAAAACCAAGCCATTATCGAAATCTAATAATGCTCTTTTCCTCCGGTATTACCACCCCATGGTACCATAAAAACCCTCCAGAATGAAGGTGACCTTTTGTAGAAGGAGAGGTCCGTTCGGGCTGAAAATTTGTGATCTTGTTCGCCTAATGATGCCAGAGAGATAGACTGATAGATGCATAGATTTGGCAACCTCTAATTTCCCTAGCGAATTGATCTGTGGTTCTGCTGCTCACGCCGCCCAAGCTCTATGTTTGCTGATAGCTGCTCCATATGAGCAAAATGATGGTTGATAATCATTGTATTATGTAGGATAGGCCTGATGAGAAAGAGGAATATGACATGCAGAGGAAATACTGGGTTTTGTGGTCCCATCAAAGCCTTCTGTGATTTCCCTGCTACTTCCAGTTGCAAACATGGATCTGCCAATAAACCTTTGAAATGTGTTGGATCTTTGAATACTGAAATATATGATGAATGCTATGGATAAACCTGGATGATCTATCCCAATAGGAGGCTAGGGCAGATATCTCACTGTCGAACCCTCGTTAGCTAATGACACCATCTTCAACCCCAACTGCCACATCTGCACGTTGTGCTGCTACTCGAAACTCCAAAATCAATCAACAATAACAATAGATATCTTCTTTGGTCTCATAACCCTGTTAAATAGAGTCTCATTTCTTTTAGGGTTTGCATGTCACTTTTAGGTTTTATGCTTCACTTTTGCATGCATGCATTTCTAAATTGATGTTGACTTTAATAATGACTAAACAACGCCTGCATGCTCCACGTGATTTAGGATATGAACTCTGATGGCCCTCCTTCTACACCGATGACTTAATAATGTTGAATTGATGTACCTTTTGCTCCTACTGTTATCAGTCCTCAGTTATTCCCTTTTTATAAAAAATGGAACATTACAGTAAAGTAGAGGAGAAGCATTATGTATGGGATTGTAGTGTACCATAGTGTCTCATAGGCTCATAGCTCTATAACGTGATCTATGATACTTGTATTTTTTCCTTGTACTCTCAATAGATTAAGAAGAAAGACACTTTCCTTCATATTCTTGTTGTTTTTTCCCACATTATGTCTCCCAAAGAAAATATTGTGTTTATGGTGTTCCATTTGGTTTCTTTGTTATTGTTTCCATTGTTATTTATCAATGGTTAAAAAAATTGAATGGTGTGTTTATTTTCTTGTTTACTCACTAAAAAATTACAAAAAGAATAGTCATGTAGTTAAGCATAGAGTAATTGTAGCAGTGGTAAGTTTCAATATATTTTGGTGAGACAACCATTGGAATATCCATGGTGATTTGAATATAATATTAGTATTTGAGAGGTTTTGTTTGAGAGTTTGTTTGGTTTGAGTATATTGTATGATTATACGACTTATAAATTCTAAATCTTATGGAGAGTTGCACTTGGGTTAGGAAGTTGGAATGTTCAAAAATTGTAGATGAGCACATGGAAGGACCCATTAATGAAGGAGGGAGAGGGGTATTTGCAACGTTGGAATTTATAGTAGTTGACATTTCCAAGAGTAAGGACTTACTCATTCCCTCTCATGAGAAGTTGATGATTCCCTTTTTAGAGAGGCCCTACTCTCATGAGAAATTATAATATTGTGAGTGTATTAAGGAAGATAATGAATAACTAATTATTGAATAAGGGAACTTTAGTAACCAATATTTTGAACAATTTATTAAAGTGGAAGAAAAGGTAAATATTAATCCATATGGAGGTGAGCTAGAAACAATTAACTTGAATAATTGGTCACAACAACTATAAGTCTATTTCAATGTGCATAATGCATGAGAGAAGCATGGAATATCTTTTTCCAAAATCAACCTAGAAGGCCATCCATTAAATTCTAATTGGATCCACTTCTTTTCAACTCACTTATGTATAAAACTTAGGTATTCCCATTGAATGAGAGATTCTTTCTCAATGGATAACTATCGAAATTCTTCTAGATAGTTCTCCCTAATATAAATGCCTTGTTGATCTTGAAATATTAAGCGATAATGTCATGATTCCTTGATTGCTCTTGAACTTGACAAAAAAAATGAGTTGAGGCCCAATATAGTCTTACATTTAAACTGTATACATGAAAATAAGGTGACCTTGTCCTAATTTACCTAAGGCTAAAGAGAATATCAGTCCTCGACATTTTTAGCCTCTATGGCATGGCCTTTATATAGTTCAATCATGTTATAAAAGGGGTATACAAGTTAACTGATATAGAACGGATTTCCTTCTAAACATTGTCAATGGGATCTATTTGAAGTAATTTAATGCATAATTAAACATATCTCATGTTGTGATATAGTGAACAATTTATTTTGATGTGTTTCATGTTTTTAGATTAGTTTCTAATTTATGTTATTGGTTCCTATTTACCATATGGTGACATTAACTTTTTTTCCATGTAATATTTTTTGATTGGTCCAACTATTGGACATGAAATATAGCTCTATTTCATGGGCTCTCTACTCATCGTTATGTGAGATTTTACACTCCATTGGATTTTTCCAAGGACCAATAACTAATCATGAAGAAGAAGTTGATGCAATCATTGGGTAATTAACTAATGCTATGACTCTTTCATATTTGTTGTGTGAGTGTCCATCTAGATTCTTGCCTCTCCATTATGCAATTGAACTAAATTTATATTTTGTACAATCCATGTCTCCTTAGGAAGTATATATGTACTTATTTATAGAAAATTTTAATTTTTCATGTTTCTTAATGTTTGTAAGATTCAAAATGTGTATGTTGATAATGTGGCATATCAAATCTTGGATCGATGTTTATCTAAATGAAATCAAAGGAATGCTAGATGCATGTACATATTTATTTTTATTTTTTCTTAAAATTTCATACATATTTATCTTGCATGCATGTGGACCGCCCTCCTTTTGTGTCTTGATAGTACTAAAAACACTAAAAACATCAAAAATAAATTCCCAAAAATAAACAATCATGTTTTTGTTCCAACGAATATGAAGCTCACAAATTTTATCATCATTAGTGAATCCTTACGATCAACCCAATTTTGATCAGGATGAACCTTACAAGATCCTACTAAGTAAACATCGTTTATGTGTTTCATTTGAGCTATTTTACTAATTAGTTATGATTTAGTATGCAATGTTTTTTTCCATGTGCAAATATTTCTAGATGGGAAAACCTTCCAAAACTATCACATGGTTTCTTTGGACTTTTCAAGGTATTATTTCAAAACTAACATCTATGTTTAAGTTTTCCCACAATGCTATTTCTTTGAATCTTCATATTGTTCCTTTAATCCTAGGATCTATCTATCAAAGATGTTAATTTATCCATTTCAATGCATCATTTTTAAGTACTTTTTCGATGGTAGAGCTTACCTATAAGGGATTTCCCTAGTTTAGTGCCCATTTTCCTTTGGCACCCTTTATTATATCCTTTTGGGGAATCCCACCATTTGAAATTTCCTTATGAAACTTAAGCTTCTCCATATTCAATTTTAGGTCAATACCTAATGTGACTACCACTCGTTCATGTTTTCTATTATTATACTCATGCCATTATGCTTGTTGTTTCTTACTCCACTTTCTCACCACTTTCTTCATTGGATCGCCACTACCTTTGAAGCATGTTAGTATACAAACTACTGAAATTTTATAAGAGGGACATGTTCAGGCATTTGTAATGTTGCAAACCATTTTCCATACTACTTTTATTTTAAGAAGAATCAATTTATGGCATGGTATATGCACTAAGAACTCCTCTATTCAACATCATGTATTTCTTCATTATTTTCATAATTCTAGGAAGTAATTAATATCTTCCTTGATTGAATCATCTTCATATATTCAATAACCTATTCCATCCACCTAATAAACATAAATATTGCATTTTTCAATCTCATGCTCCTATCAAAACTGAGTTTTTGGTTTCCCACTTAGTTTACTATTACTCGCCTTCCATTCCACCTTTATTTGAGTTGATGCCCATGATTTATTTTAAAGTGGATGATGACCATATCATTTATTGTTGTGTCACTTTATTCCAAGGGAATTCTTGTGTCACCTTTTATATTTTTAAACAATTTCCTCGAAACAAACATATGTCTTAAAATATTCATAAGATGTCTTGTCACCATGTGTTGTTTTAAATGATTTTTCATTTCCTTATTCGCCAATCAACCATTGTTACAGTGTGATTTGCCACACCTTATGCATCATGACTTGATGGAATTCCATTGTCCCTATGCTTACTCATTATATCCCTCTTACTCATTATAACCTTGATGCTTTAGTTTAACCCTAAAAAAACATTTTTGAAGACACACACAGGTCAACACTTATGCAACCTGTGTATACACAACTTTCACCATTACAACCCGTGTACATGAAATTTTGTGCTAAAAAACAAAAAATATTTGGATTTTTCCTCATCAAGTAATGAATAGATTGATCCTTGGCCTTCCATATGCCCGAAAGCACTATGATTTGACCCTCCATTCCCATTTGAGGGTTGTATATTCAGCCATTGTGAAGCACTGGAAAGATGAGAAACTTTGAGACTAAGGAAACTATAGCAAACTTTTTCCCCATTGGCATATGCTTGAGTCTGCATCCATTTATCCTTGTTGATATAACTCTTTATGCTCATATCCCAAGCTCTCCATTATCTTTGTGAGATTTCCTTGCTATGGAGGATTGAAGTGATGGAGCCCTAGGTGGAGGAACTTGGTTCTCGGTTCCGACAGAGGTTGTCATATTGTATATTTGTTTTTATCTTAATAGAAATATCCATTTGTCATCCAAATTTCATGTGCAATTGTTTATATTTGTATCCATGGGTATAGTTTCTTTATACATGTTTAAATGGATTATGCTAGTTTGAATGCTAACATTTAATATATTTTATATGCTTAGATATATATTTGTTGTTGAGGTAAAATTGTAGGGAACATGCATTTGGTCGCGATCTCAACAGAGGTCTTCTTTGAACATCCAGTTGAGGTATGGTTTCAATCCCTTAGTTGTTAGCTTCTTTTATTTATCTAGCATATTTGAGAATGGATGTGATTTTCGGTGTCATCCTATCTGTTGTGGTCTACCCCAATCCATAGGAATATTTTCTTTGCAATAACCGTGACAAATTTTCTTTGGGAGTTCGATCTGAAGGACTTCGTATCTTCATTTTCATTTTTCTAATTTCAATATTTCCTTGCATCTGGAAATGGGTAATCATCATTGCTTCCTAACTAAATGGTTCTTTTCAAGGGAACAACCTCAGATAATCTATTCATATTATTAGGATCGTACTAATACCTTAATACATGTTTTCATTATTAGTAGATTACTTTGAATCTATTAGGGATTTTCATTATTGACACTAGAAAATATTTCTCATGTTTAACATCAACACATTATCACATGATAGGAATCATAATCAGTCATGTTAGTTTTCTAGATTCAGTCAAAGGCCTTATAAAATCATGTCCCATTCCCATTCAATTTGAGATAGTACCTTGAAGCTCCCATCATAACAACATTTTAAGTTCCTTTATTGTTTGATCCTTGGTCATTTGTGCAATTAAACCTTATTAAAATATTTTATATATGCCTTATGAACTTCATACCATTGATGATTAAAGTATATGTATCATTAATATATTAGAGATATTTTGGTACTTGGGTGTGGATTTTAAAATTTTTATATGTCATTAATGCTATTCTTATCATGTATCATAAGGATATTATGTTCATTTCAATTAGTATTTGAATTTGATTTATTGAATAATTAGATAGATTTTGTTATTTTTCAAATGCAAGAGTAAGGTATTTATTTGATGTCTTGTATGTAGGATATCATAGACTTGTTTGATTACTCATAGATCTTTCTCTATCAACTAAAATCCTTTAGGAGAAGAGATTTAGAGGAATTTTGTAGGAAACTCCTATCTCCCTCTCATATAAAAATACATTTCTCTTTATTGTTGTAAGGAAAGGTAGGCAAACCACCATACTTCGATGCAAGAAAAAATTTAGGGGCTAAATTTTTCCCGTGGGATAATTTTCTAGTTTTTTTCCAACAAAATATTCGTTATTTTCCATTATTTTCTAAAATGATTTTCCAAAATTCTATAGGATAAAAATATTTTACACTAAAAATCACTTTTTTTCTAGAAACTATATAAAATCCTTCGAAATTTGAATATTTTTACAAAAGAAATCATTGAACATTTTATGAATGGCACTTTAAGAAATAATAATATTTGTCGATGTTTATGCACTTTAAGATAAGTATGGATCCTTAAAAATTTCCATGCTTTGATGTTGTAGGAAGGACCAACCACCCTAGTATTGGGGGACCTCACAATTTGCACACACACAACCCACACTACTACATTTGGACCCCAAATTCGATGTCTCCATCGACATTTGAGAAAAAAATCACCCCCTAACATCAAAATGAAGTTAAAAAGGAAAAAATTTGGGTTTGGATTCGATAAGCGTCGCATAAGTGACATTTACATTATACGTTTCTTAAGTGACATGCATATGATTTGAAAATATGTAGGATATTTTTTAATCATTAATAATTGCATGTGAACTTTATATGTCAATTACTCATAAACAAGATTTAAAACTAAAATTTAAATGCTTAAACATACACACATAAGCAAATAAACAGTAAGCAAGCCATGAAAAGATAGACAAGAGCTGATAATAGAGTTCACCCCTCCTGGTCTATGTCTTCGGGCCACTTCGAATAGGAAGGTTGATCTTATTCAATGTTCAAAGCTTACAATAATGGGTTTTTGGAACCACTTTTTTTCTGCCAGTAACCAACAAAAACATACATCACCACCGTGATCCTCTCGAATTTTCAAGAAAAATGAGTATAAACTTGACTAGGTTTGCATGAGGCCTCCTTTGGCATGCAAATCGAGAAACTTTGCCTGCATAAAAGACACTATTGTGTCGATTCCATCTCAATATCTGTGCCCATAAATGATTGTGTGGACCTTGGGAACTATATCAAAATGCATTGATATCCATGTCGAAACCACCTTGGACACTATACAAAACTGTCTTGGAATGCATGCCAAAACTGTGTTGGAATCCGTGCCAAAAATCGTGCTTTATATAGCATTTTGAAATGGTTAAGGATGGTTTTGGGGCGTGGGTCGGAAGGCTGTACACCTTTTTTTTTTCTCCAAATCCCATTTTTAAATAGTTTGGAATAGCCTCACATATTTATGAATTTATGTTTCACCTCTTGATTGTTTGAAGTAGGTAACCCTTGTCCACAATTTGTGAATAGGTGTCTTGGTGACTAAAACCTTAGGTTTTAATACTAGGTGACTTTTGTGGAATTGTAAAGGCACTTGAGATGGATAGATTCCCCCCCTTGCATTAAATATGTTGGTTATTTCACTATAATTGGCTCTACCAAACTTTCTCTCACTTCACTTGGTGTACTTCATCACCATAATCTACGATAATTGGAAGGCCTAGTTACACATTTTGAATTTATTACATCTAAGTCTTAGGTGGTCTAGTTTTATTTTTTACCATTGTGCAAAATATTTTGTTGAAACAATACTTATTCACCACTTGAAACACACTTACAAAAACACTTGTTACACTATCTATGTACATGATTTAATTGAATACATCACTTTGGATTTTTTTTGCTTTCAAAACACACTTGTTTTTTGAGCACTTGAACAATTGTATTGATTTGAAGAACTCGACACCATGGTAGTCCTTCACCATCTGATGCATTCTATTAGGATTTGTTTCCTTCCTCCATTGCTTGTAGGGACCCCTTCTCTTTCTATAATATTATTATTAAGGCACACTATAGGTTATTTGACTCCAAAGCCATTTACCATCAATTATTCCATTTCGATCTCTTCCTCAATAACCTATTCTACCACAATAGTTGGAGTGAATAAAATAGAACCATATCTCTCTGATATGAATCTTCCAAAATTGTCTTATCTCATCAATTACCATATCCTCCATTACCTTAATTGATCAACCATTCATATCATGTTTCCATATTATATACCAAAATTGAATGGTCAACCTAGTGAAGACCCTTCAAACCGTGCAATAACATTTCATCTATATTGTTCCTCCAACAATTTAATTAAGGATTCAATTTGGCTTTGGTTGCTTCAATGCACCCTCACTGGTGCATTTCTAATGGTGTATTGAACAACCAATGGGAACGTATACCATTTTTAGTTTTTAACCAAGGTATTCTTGATATTTTCTTAGTTATTAGTTTTCCAAGACATTGGGATCGAAATTCTTACCATGTGCTACCAAACTATTGCCACAAATAATATGGATCACATCCATGAATGGAGTTATCATAGTCTTTGTAGTATCAAAGTGAAATACCCCATCCTTTTATATTGCTTCTTGAAATAAGAGGAAATGCTATCATTAACTAGGACATAACTATTCCCTAAAAGAAATAATAGAAATTCCTTAAAACACAAAAAATTAACCTAATATATGCATATTCATGATTTTTGTAGACCTTTATTTCAAAAAAAACTTATCTCCCCTTTCATAAATCTCAACATTGTGAGAATATCATGTTGTTGACAACATTATTAGACAACATTATTAGGTCACTCAGTCTTGTCACTAACATTTTTTATCAAATGTCCTTCTCCTCTAATATTAGTTAACATAGAAATCATAAGGGACCAAGTACCTCTTACAAGCAACCTGACATACCCTATGGGAACCCCAATCCTTATTATGGATATATGAATCCTATTGATCAAGGCACAAATATGTATTACACTTGGAATGATCCATCTAATATTAGTAACATGCTTAAAACCATGACAATAGAAAATAATCAAACTATAACATGAATTTAAGGAATAACTTATTAAAAAGAACTTATTTAAATGTCGAATTTGTCCAAGAATGTAGTAGTATTCCAACAGCAACAAGATTTTATATTCACCCTCATTCTATGCTGAGAATCGAATTAAACCTCCCTACCAACTAGGAGCCTAGCTAGATTCCTAGCTCCAAGAAACCGTTGGTCATCCATGCCTGTGACTCTAAGTACAATAATGTACAATATCTTTAGGACTATTGTCACATTAAAATATTTCTTCCAATAATTTTTCCACCTCTCAAGAAGCTCCAACATCTCCACAAGATTCCCCTCAACTCCTCTTCACCCTCCCTATCTATCAAATTTCCATACACTTTTTCCCAAGTCTCCTCAACCACCCTCATTTATGGGACATCAACCGCCCCTTCTGATTTTTTAGGAAAAAACATAACTAAAATAAAACCAGCGTAGATCCAAATCCTAGGCTCTATCAAGCGCCGAGATGCATAAAATCTCTCGAGGTGCAAACCTCTTCTTAGGTATCCATTGATTTGATTCAAACCAAAAGACAATTTTTTTTATTTAACGTCCACATATAATATTTTTATTATTAATATTTAATATTATTTATGGCTAACATATAATATTTTTTATTATTTTTTTATTTTGTTAGGAACGAACATTACAACATTTCCCCATACATGGTTTTAAAACCATATGCAAGGCCCTCCTACAACCATGGGTTGTTTAGGAGGCCTTGCACATGGTCTTAAAACCATTTGCAAGGTCCTCATAAACCATGCACAATAAAACCATGGGTTATTTAGGAGGCCTTGCACATGGTTTAATAATAAAAACCATGTGCAAGGCCCTCCTAAACTATGTACAATAAAACCATGGGTTGTTCAGAAGGCCTTGCAAATGGTTTTAAAACCATGTGCAATGCCAACATTTGTTTGCAAATAATTCTTGTTATTTATTATTATTTTGTTAGGTAGGAACATTACAGCATCTCCCCCATATTGTGTTTTTTTCTTGACCAACATATTTTTTTTACGGATAATTAAATTTTTACTTTTTTATTGTTTTGTTAGGTAGGAAGATTACAACATCTCCCCCATATTAGATTGTTTTTGTGGCCGACATTTATTTTGGCCTATAATTAGAAATTTTCTTTTTTATTAATAAAAATAACGTTACGTAACGTTATGTAACGTTACAAGATCTCCCCCATATTGGGCTGTAAAGCACCTCTCGGCACAATAATGAATTGAATAACAACCAGTGTAGATCCAAATCCTAGGCTCTATCAAGCACCGAGAGGGATCAAATCTCTTATTAGGTATCGATTGATTTGATTCAAACCAATGGATACCTAAGGTGAATTAGGGTTATTGGTCGTATATTGTGTTGTGTAGTAGTTATAGCCAAGAAAGTCTAATGATCTTTTCAATGCTTTTGCCTCTTCAGCGCTGAACCGTGGTAACCGCGCTCCAACTCATCTTGTTAAGGAAGCAGGGTACTTCCCTAATCTTAATGGATCCAGAAACCTGTAATCCATAAAACATTGGTTTCTTATTTTTCGAGGTGATAAGTCCTTGTTGTTAAAATTGGGTAAAGCTTCTTACTAAACACGTATAAATTTTGGAAAAACATAAAACCCTTCCATACCATCCTAATCTAAAATCGCACCCTCTGCGAGCAGCCCTTTCATGTTTGTACAAATTTGATAACAGTGCACATATGTTTTCATTCAACATTATCGTTATCGCATCACACTGTAAAGAATTCCCCTTTTCAAAAAAACTGTAAAAACACTCCAAAACTGCAGAGTTAACAAAAATAAAAACAACACTATTTTGTAAATATCTAATTCACGTTGGTGTTAAAGTTGAGCAACACAGGCTCACAAGTGCAAATTGGCCATGAATTTCTACAGCGAACTCATGAGATAATACACTTTGAATGGTAGTGATGTTTGCATCGCAATTGCTTTGCAAGCTCCACGCTGGAAAACGTATCATGGCAAATGGGCCAGATCTCTCCAT
>LPNX010762955.1:74689-116693 GCA_001517045.1 Pseudotsuga menziesii
CGTGGACTAAATTCTCTTATACTGGTCAAGCCAATAGAGATATTTTCAGATCTGAAATCGAAGTTATATGTATTGTCCTCTACATGTTGTTTGATCTCTCACCATGTGAATCTGGAACTCCATATAATTTGAGTTTGGATGTAATGATTGGCTCGATGGCGCAAATCTTGTATGGATCGAACAACAATGATATTCTATGGAAATCTATCATGTAGAGGATCGAACAACAATCATCATGTAGAGGATCAAACAACAATGATATTCTGTGGAAATCTATCATTTTAGTGTCTAGAATGCATGAAGACAGATTTGAAGTAGAAACTGATACAAGAACATGGCATATATTCATTATGTGATGTGCAAGCTTACTTGTTGTGATTCTTCTCTTCTAATTCTACATTGAACGTCTTGTACCTACAATATTATATGCCAAGGGAAGAATCCAATAAACAAGATAAAAAAACGAGAATTAGCCTGCTCGTACAAAAGAGAAGAGTTCTTGAGTCTTTGTTTCTTCGACACTCTGAGTCTTTGTTTCTTCCACACTCTGGAGTTTTTGTTTCTTCCACACTGTTGCACTCATTTTGAAAATGAACACGACATATAACAATAAATTTCACAGGAAAGGAAACGTGAGATTGCAATGAATGGGGGCAGAAATTACGGTTTCCATTTCCAAATGTAAGCTGGGAAGAAGAAAGACGAGGACTTGAACTGTTACTTTTTTCAATTATATATTGAACAGAAAGCAAGTATATCAGGTGAGAAAGAAAAATAATGAAGTGATATGGATGGATATAAAACAGATATTTACAGTTTCCATGTCCACACAACCTTGAATTTGATTGAAACATTTCTGATAATATTATCAATTTAAAAAAATTTGATAAACAAGTTCTACGTAGAAAGTCTGCAAATTAGATGATTATTCCATTTCAACTTATTACCCAACACCTTCTGACCAGTAAGACCGATAGAGTATATGAAATTTCTGAGATTCAAAGTTCTTTGTATGTGATATCACCACAAAATGGTACATCTGTCGACAAACTACTATTATATATACTCTGGATAGTTTCGGGACTCTCTGCTTGCCAAGAGAGGGAGTGAGTCGGGGAGCAATGTCTTTTCTTTGGATAGGAATTTAGTGAGGAACTGGGGACAGTCAAAAGATGCCGCGAGTAATGGACAAACTTTTTAAACCTTTTATTTGACTGGAGTTATCACGTTTGTCCTGATTCTCACTATTGCAGTACAAATCTCTCCTTACAATTGATTGAGTAATGGAATTAATTGGTGTCTAATTTTCTATTTTTTTTATAGCCGACATAATATTATGTAACGTTACGTAACGTTACAACGTTACGTAACGTGACAATGTTACGTAACGTTACAACGTTACGTAACGTGACAATGTTACGTAACGTTACAAGATCTACCCCATACTGGGCTGTAGAGAGCCTCTCGGCTCAATCAATAACAATAAAATAGAATGGAAAGTATTTCTTCTCATGCTAGCTTATAATGAATTTGAAAATTTACCCAAAAAATTATGGCACCCCACCATACCTATTTAATTCATCATTCCAATAAATAATGAAATTAAAAGTTATGTTTTATATAGCCGGTACAATATTGTTGGACATTTGATTACTTTGTGACATTAAGTATTCAATTCCAATTCGCCTCATTTATGCACTCTAGTGTATTTTGACAAGTTTATTAGATATGTGATCCACCAATGTGGAGAAGCTTCCATAGGGTTTTTCCATGATGATTTCCTAGAAAAATATTGTTTTCCATTCAGAAGTTAGAAAACATTTCTTTTAATTGTTTATTTAATTTTCAAAAGTTTTTGTCAAAATCATTTTATCTCTTTTTTCAAAATAAAATAATATTTATTATGAATGGGTTTCTATACTAAGATTTCATTGAGAAAAAATATATATATTATTTTGCATCTACAAATTGATAATTTTAGTTCTTTTAACTGTTTATTTAATCCTGAAGACGTTTTATCAAAATCATTTTGTTTATTTTTCTCAAAACAAATTAATCTTTATCATAATATGAGATAATTTTATTTTCTAACCTGCACCTATTTAGGATACATATACTTTCAACATTATAAGAAACATATATTATGGTAATTATGCTTAATTAATATTCAATTATATAATAATAATTATTTATCGCTATTTTTTCGACATGTTTAACATTGTTTTCATATTAAGATAAAAGGATAAAATATATGAAATTTTTGGCATTGAGAATTTCAGCATTTGATTGAATTTGTATCAAGGGTGTTTTGTTCAAATCTCTCTAATTAGATGCATTAATTTACATTTAAATTTATTAGGGACTTTATCTAAAAATATGTAAAAGTATTATTGAGATTTCTTTTAAAAAATAGAAAATATTTCTTGTTTATAAAAAGGATAGGCACACAGGGAAATTAGATTCAGAAAGCTTAGATCAAAATGACATTGTCAAAATTCAGAATAATTTTATGTGAACTTTTAAATCTTAAAGCTTTCAATTCTATTACTTTCTAAGTGAGATGTATGAAAACTTAAATGAACTTTTGATAATTAAGAAGATTTAACAAAAAACCATGCTCCAAGAATTCTCATTGTATTGAACACCCTTTTGAGTGGTTTGCCATCTCATAAGGTCTTATATGAGCACTTCCACCCTAAAATTTATCAAATTGTTGGTTTGCAACTCCATCCCTTTGACTACAAGAAAGTAATTAAATTAATTAATTTTAGTAAAGTATTTAATCATATAAATAGTATTTAATGGTGTTAATTCATATAAAGGTTGGGTAAAGTAATGTTGCAAATATTGTTTCGAGGTAATGTTGCAAATATATTGTATTTAAATTAGTTAATTTTAATAAAGTATTTAAATCATATAAATAGTATTTAATGATGTTGATTCATATAAAGGTTGGGTAAACTAATGTTGTAAATATTGTTTTGAGGTAATATATCATTAAAATTTTGGATGAGAAAAATATCAAAAATTATTGAAAAATATTGGTAAGCATTACCTTACACTTTGAGAACTCAAAAATATATAAACATCGACCAAGGAGTTTAAACGCTGAAATGTCAACCAAGACAAAATAGACATGCAAACTATCACATACGATTGAATGAATACCACACATTACTCTACACTATGTGGAGATTGTGGTGGCCCATAATGACGATTTTGTTTTTCTCGATCTTTTTCTGGAAATTTGTAACATCTATAGGAATAAATATTTTAGGAGTTGTCTAACTAGAGACTTTTTTGGAGTCATGTGTTGATAATTTCGTTTTCACCCTGGCAGTTTTTGGAGGCGACATGTCCTTCGGCATGCAACCATGACGTTCAGGGCTATCAAGCACTTGGCTCGTACGCCGCCACCAGATTATGATGCTGTGAAGGCGCCTAGGGGAAAGAAAGCGAGGTTTAATGACTTTGTTTTGCCTGTCCATGTTGCTATGCCACTTGGAGAGGATGAAGGAGAGCATGATGTTGCAGAGCCAAATGGGGTATACTCCATGAAACTTGATTTTTCTTTACCCGCGGTTGATGGGTTTATTGGTGTTTTGGGTTCTTCTCTTCCAGTGTCATCAAGTGATGAGTTTATTATTAACGAGTTGGGTAGGGGTTCTAAAGATTTCTCGATAACCATTGAGGATATGTCGCTTAAAGTTGAGCAAGAAATTCACGTTTCGGGGTTTAAGGAAGGCTTTTCCTGAGAAGCTTCACGTTAAGGATTGTGAATCTCCAGAGCTAGTCAAACATCTGAACAGGCCTAGAAATATTATCAGGAAAGGGAAACCTGCAATGATGGTTTTCGGCGAGGATGTGTGTCTGAATGACATTGTATTGACAAACGCCACTACTCTGGTGGGTAGATTTGGCAGTCGAAAATTTAACTCTGACAGTGTAAAAAATTGGGTTGTTGGTGCTTGAAATGATCGTATCAGTATGTGCCTGAATGTCTACATTCTGCCTCGTGGGTGGATTTCTTTCAAGTTTCATTCTGAAGAATATGCGGCCACTATTCTTGCTGGTGTTTGGAGATGGCAAAATACGGGTCTGTTGCTGAAAAGATGGTCGCCTTTATTTGACCCGAGAGTGGAAAGGTATGACTTGCTTCCTATTTGGGTTAAGTTACCGAACTTGCCATTTGAATTCTAGTCTGTCGAATTCTTTAAGCTAATTGGAAATACATTAGGCACTTATTTGGAGGCAAATCTTTCATTTCTTGATACGGGTGTTTGTTGTCTTGGTAAAGTTTTGGTTTTACTAGACCTTAGGAATGGTTTAGCGGAGGATATTTTGATAAAGAAGGGGGGCTCTGAGTTTTATCAACCTTTAGATTATTTAGGCATCCCCTTCCGCTATAATAGATGCCATGCCCATGGCCATTTAATCCCTGAATGTTCTTTACCTTTTAGTAAAGATGGTAAATATGCTTATGTTCCTAAACCTAAATCCTTCTGGCGGGTTAAGAACCCTGTTGTTGTTTCTAAGGAATTTGATATTTCTATCCCGGAAGAGGTTATGGTGGGAGGTTTGTCGGGTTGTGATACGGTTTCGGATGACATTCAGATCCTAGACTCGTTGAAACCCCTATGTTTCTCTGTTACTGATAACCCTAGTTTACTACTTGATAACCTTCTGATTTCTGGTGATGGGAATTCGGGAGAGTCAAGAAGGTTTGATTATCCTTTGGGGAATTTAGGGTTTGTTTCCCCTGTCAAAAGTAATAAATCATTTGATGGCTATTTTTTACGGTCTTGTGATAAGGCTAAAGCGTTTGCAAATGTTAATGATGGAGGTATGACAGGTAATTTTATTCCCTGTATAGATCCTGGAGGGGTTCATAAGGTGTTGATTTCTGATGATAAGATTGTTACTGTGGCACTTAGAGCTGTGCATTCCCATTTGGGAGAGTGCTTATGATTACTATGACCCTTAATTGCAGAGGGTTGGCTAGTTTGCCCAAAAAACTAGCGGTTCGTAGGCTGATTGATGAACATTTAATTGATGTTTTATTCTTACAAGAAACTATGTGTGGGGGTGAGTTGTTGGTTTCTGAGATGGAATTAATGAATCATGGATGGAAGTTTTTATCTGTGGATGCTAAAGGCAAATCTGGGGGTTTACTGCTTGGTTGGCGGATGCGTCATTTTCAGTTGATTAATGCATGGGCTTTTGGTTTTGGTCTTTGCGCCTCGTTGCACTCTGTTGAGCTTAAAATGACAATTGTCTGTTTTAATTTGTATGGACCTTATGTGGACAGAGAATTTTTCTGGATTAATTTGTTTAAAATGGAGTGTCTGTTGAGCTCTAAATTGATCCTTGGAGGAGATTTGAATTTTTCTGTTGGTTTATCTGAGATTTGGGGCGATAAGGCTAGAGTTGATAACCTATCTGATTTCTTCATTAGGCAGATGGAGGATGCTTCACTTGTGGATATTGCCCCAACTATACTACTTCCTACCTGGAATAATCGGAGAGTTGGGTGTGAGAATATACGCAAGAGATTGGATAATTTCCTTCTTTCTTCTGATTTTCTGGATTGTGATCTGCATTTCAGACAATGGATTGGAAGTGGTGGGGTTTCGGACCATAATCTTGTCTTTATTCAAGTTGTGACTAAAGATTCTAGACCATGCAGTCCTTTTAAATTTAATGCTTCTTGGTTGGAGGATGAAGACTTTGTCTCCCTTTTAAAATCTACTTGGATAGGTTTTTCTGATAACCTTGAGATTTCTCCTGCTGCTCACTTTGCCTTAAATCTTGAGAAAATTAAAGAGGTGTCTATATCTTGGTCGGTTGCGAAGAAATTACAAGAGAATAAGGACTTAGTGGACATTGAATTTTTAATGGCTGATCTTCATAAGTTGGTTTTTGGGTTTGCATATGAGGTGGATAAATCTACTTTGGTTGATTTGGAATCCCTTAAGAGGAAAATTTTACTAGATCATGAACGGGAGGCTAGATTGAAAAGCAGAGCTTTGTGGCTTCTGTGTGGGGATGAAAATACCCCTTTTTTCCATAAGTTTGCTGATAACAGGAAATTTATTAATTCAATTTGGAAGATAGTTGTTGGTGATGGTAACATGGTGGAAGGATTTGAGGCTATTACAAAGGCTGGTGTCAAACATTTTGAGACTTTATTTCAGGAGGAGAGTAATATCCATCTGCCAGAAGTTGTTATGAGTGCTAGGTACTTTCCCACATCCATAACTGAGGATGAGAATGAAGATCTCATTAAACCTATTACACTACAGGAAATCCAATCCATTCTTACTTTGAGTAAGAATGATAAGATTCCAGGACCGAATGGACTACCAGTAGAGGTCTATCGGGCTCTTTTTGATGTTTTGGGTTTGGATTTATTACGTGTGATTGAAGATTCAAGGAAACTGGGTAAAATTACAGCTATTTTTAATACTACTTTTCTTGTTCTGATTCCCAAGATTGATCATCCTTCTTCTTTCGAGGACTTCATGCCTATTTCTCTGTGTAACTTCTGCTATAAAATCATTGGTAAGATTATTTCTACTCGCATCAGAAATGTGTTGGGCCGTTATATTTCCTGTGAACAGTTTGGTTTTTTACCTGGAAGACAGATTCATGATGCGGTGGGGGTCACTCAGGAGGGTTTACATACCATTCATGGTAAACATTTAAAATCAGTAGTTCTTAAAATTGACCTGTCTAAATCCTATGATAGAGTTAGATGGACTTATCTGAGGGCACTTTTGTCCAAAATGGGCTTTTCTGATTTATTCATTACCTGGGTTATGAGTAGTTTAACTTCAGTCTCCTTTGTTGTTCTTATTAATGGAGCAGCTACAACTTTTTTCAAAGCAGGAAGGGGGTTAAGATAAGGTTGTCCATTGGCCCCTTTATTTTTTCTGATTATTGCTGAAGGACTGAGTAGAGCTCTTTATTGTGCCAAAGATGATGGGATTTACCATGGTATATCTTTTGGAAATGATATTTCCTTCACTCATGTACTTTTTGTGGATGACGTTATCATGGTTACTGACAGATCAGAACAATATTTATCTTCTCTGTATGAGATCTTATTGGTTTACTGTAAGGAATATGGTATGCAGATAAATGATAAAAAATCTGCTTTATATTACTTCGGTTTGGATGAGTATGAGATCATTACTTTACAGAATATATTTTCATTTTTTGTGTTAACTATTGAGAACGGCATGAAGTATCTTGGTTTATTTCTTAAATAGTGCAGATATGTTTTGAAGGATTGGGAATGGCTTATTGCAAAAGTGGAAAAAAGGATTCTAAACTGGAGCTTTTGTTGGTTAACCAAGGGAGGTAAGCTTACGTTGATCAAATCAATTCTTGAAGCTATCCTGATTTATTGGATGCATTTATGGATCCCTGTGGGGGTCATTGAGAAGATTATAAATTTGTGTTTTAGATTCATGTGGTCTGGACATAAGGATTATGTTGGCCTCCCTTGGACTTCCTAGAAAACCTTGGCTTGCCCTAAATTTATGGGTGGTTGGGGACTAAAAATCCCGGCAGTTTTTGCTAAAGCCCTTGCAGCCAAGAGTGTATGGAATATTATTGCAGGTTTGGGTCCTTGGGTTTAGATTGCAGTTCATAAATATGTTCATCCTTTATCTATTATGGATTGGATTCGAGTGTCTATTAAGAAGAAAAAGCATATTTCGATTTGTTGGAAAGCTGTCTTATGGGATTTTGATATTATTGGTAATAATCTTGTATGGAAGGTTGGTAATGGTGCTGATATGAGGATTGGTATTGATCCTTGGGTAGGTTGTAAATGGTGACATCATTTACCTACTTTACTGCTTGATAAGTTACATTCTGTTGGTATTTTCTTTCTTAAAGACATAATTGGTTGCCCTAGTTTGACTCTCTTGAGTGAATAAGGATGGTTATCTGCAAACATAATTGGTCTATCTGATATACAAGATGTTTTATGCTGGAATGGTTTTCTAGCCATTCTTAAAGCTAGTCATGTTAGACTAACTAACAATGTTGATATACTTGTTTGGAATCTGTCCAAAAATGGTAAATATTCTCCAAAAGAAGGTTATGTGCATTTGCTACAGGACGGGTTTGGTCTGGATCTTTCCTGGTAGTGGAAATTTTTGTGGAAACTTAAGTGTCCCTTAAAATCAAAAAAAAAATTGTTGGTTTCTCTTTTCTGATAAGGCACTCACTTGGGATGTCCTGGTTAGAAGAGGTTTTGAAGGACCTGACAGATGTTACTTGTGTAAATTGGAGGATGAATCTAATTTTCATCTTGGGGTGGATTGTGCTTTCACTAAGAGTGTTTGGTTAGATATTGAAGATAAGTTAAATTTCAGGAATCTTTGGTTTGGGGAATCTGTGACAGATTGTTTGAAGAACTGGTGTCTTAATATGCAAGTTAAGCATATTAGGTCTTTGCCTATTATTGTTTTGTGGTTTTTATGGAAGGCTCGCAACCAAAGCTATTTTGAAGATCAATCTTTGATGCCTTCTTAGGTTTTCTCTTTCAGTTTGGGTATGTTGAGATCTTTTCCACAAGAGGATTTTGTTCTGAAAATAAGACCTGTATTTGCAAAAATATTTGATAAATATTACCCCTGGGGTTTTTATGATGGATCAGCAGCAGAGGATTTATCTGCTTGTGGAGCTGGAGGTAGACTTTACTTTTCTGATAAACTTTCCTTTTCCTTTAAAGCTGGTTTAGGGGCTGGTACTAACAACATTGTTGAACTCTGTGCATTAAAGCTTCTACTTACATTGGCCAGGATGAAGGATTATGCAAGAATCTAGATTTTTGGTGACTCTCAGATAGTTATCAATTGGGCCAAGGGTAAATTCAGAATGCACAACTTAGAATTATCTTTAATTCTTCAGGAAGTACACAGACTTTCTGACAGTTTTGAGATGGTACAGTTTCAGCATATTTATCGTGAAAGGAACAGTTTATCTGATTCGTTAGCAAAGGATGGAGAGAGGATCATCGAGGGTTTCTGGCACATTAAAGAATTAAGAGAAGATTCATCTTTTGAATCTTGTCAAACCTTCTGAACTGACTTTGATGATCTTGAGTTTTTGTTTTTATAGGACTAATGATGGTGAACTCTAGATGCTGTTGCAGCACTTTTTGATACTACCTTTTGGTTGTTGTTGGTTGAATAGCTTATGATGTTTGAGGTTGATATATATCAGTCACTTTTTGATACTACCTTTTGGTTGTTGTTGGTTGAATAGCTTATGATGTTTGAGGTTGATATATATCAGTCTTGAGATACAACTGAACTTATATGAACATATTTGAGGATGATATGATATATCATCTTATTTTTGACACTATATGTGTTTTTATGATTTTGTTTTTGCTTTTAGCAAATCAATGTGGTCATGATTTCATGATCTTATGTAAATATTTTGATATAGAACTCTTTTGTATTTTGTTAAAAATAGACCTTTCAGTTCCATCTGATGAATGTAAAGAAATTTACGAACTTTTTCTATGGAAAAAAAATGTAGAGATTGTGGAAAAGTTGTAGCAAATTGAATAGAAGAAAAAATTAAAGATATTTCTTGGTGATTTTCAATAGACCCTTGCAATATAACGTAGATTGTGATCAACGATGAAAAGTCCTATAAGTTTTTTAATTTAAATTTAAAAGGTGATAAAAAAACTCTTTATTAATTCAAATTATTGTCACTTATGATGAAGTGTCTTATAAGTTTTTTAACAACTTTAAAAAATGTAAAAAAGAATTGTTGAATCAAATTAGTGTCACTTTATAATTATGATATATTCATAAAATAAAAGTGGATTTACATTCACTATATTCGAAAATATATTCATTGACCTCACAAATTTGGATAATAAAATGTTTCAATTTTGTTTCTTTTTTATTTTATTAAACTCTTCTATTAGACTTAAATTATCATTATCTTTGTATATTGACATAGATTGTAAAATATCCACTATACTTATTTAATTTAATTAAAATCATTATTATAATTATTATTTATTTATGAGTTTAAATTGATTTTTTTGTTTATGCATAAAAAAAATCTTTCTTAAATCACATTGGAAAACCCTACAAGAAGAGGATGTCCATCATACTTTTAAGAATTGTCAATTCTAGTGTTATTGGTTATGTTTGAAGTATGCATGTTCTCTCAAAAACAAGTTATGTTTCATAAAGCTAGTACAATATTGTTGGATATTTGATTACTTCTCTGATATAAGTATTTGATTCCAATTTCCCTCATTTATGCACGCGAGTATATATCAACAAGTTTATTAGAGATGTGATCAACCAATGTGAAGAAACATCCATTGGGTTTCTCTATGAGGATTTCTTTGGGATAATATTATATATTATTTTTTATTTAGAAATTAGAAAACATATATTTTAGTTGTGTTAGTTTTACTAAGTTAATTTACTCAGGATTTTTATCTAAAGAATAACAAGTACAACAATACATCAAAGATACACAAGACACAGATTTTTTCATCGGGGAAACCATAAAGGAGAAAACCCCGCAAACTTCCTCGGAATAGTTTTGTCACAAAGACAAGATCACCATATGGAACAACCCAAGAACGATATGTCTTCTACAACTCTCTCTCTTCCTCCTCATTGTCCTCTCTCTCCTGAAGGGCACATGAGAGAATGAATGAGTGTGTGACAAATGAGGAGGGTGCCTCCCTATTTATATTATTTTGTTGAGTAACTAACTCAACTAATTAGGCCAGTCAGGTAACCTTTGGGGCTGACCTACATAGGAATACACAAAGTACATTTTTCTTTATTTAACCTAGGGACTATTGCCCTGACTTACAACAGAGGGTTTACCTCAATGACCATACATAATGATGACATCCCGAAAGGAGGGAAACACATATCCGATGGGGGTACAACAATATACAATAGTAATATACATCAGAATATATTTTGAAGTTACAATTGCATTAACATTCCCTCTTAACTAGGAAGGTATTCTCTCACCACAGTCATCAACACATCAAGTCATCATCTCTGAGTCATCATCGTCATTGTTTCCATTGTTCTCATCTTGTCCAATCCATCACATCTATCCATCATAGGAAGTTTCTACATAGCCAGCCCTTTTTCATGTTGGGTGTAGGCCTAATCCTCATCCAAGTATTCACCACATCTTCAAGCAAGCCATCACGTAGGTACAGTCCAGGACATTCTTTACATTTCCATTGCAATAACCTTTTTTTCCTACCTTATTCTCGTCGTATCCAAACTATCTCTTTTGTCTTGCACACAACAAAACAAAACACGCAGAGCTCACAGAGCTCACCTCAGATGAAAACCACCTGCGTTCTATCGACATAGGAACATATCAGGATGTCACTAAGACAATCCTACATATACCACTTTGTGAGAACCTCCCAGGAGCCCACCAAGTGCATTAAGTCTCTCCACATCCAACCTGTGTTCTACCAGCATAAGGGAGCTTCCTAGGTGTACCTCAATTTCCTTGTGACCTTATCATCTCCAACATGGGAACACACACATATATAGATATATATGTAAGGATTGATTATGACCGAACAACCTACTACATCAGGTATTTTATGTTATAGGTCCACCTCAATGACATAATACATATTAACAGCCTGTGTCTAGGATCTTTTCTGTTCAGACAACCTTCAGGTCTTATTACATATGAGTAACCTGCGTACCACATCAAGGCTCCTATTTACACTCAGACAACCCACGGGATGTATTACATATGAATAACCTGCATACCACTCCAGGGCTCAAATTCACATTTAGATAACCTGTCTCAGGACTTATTACATCCAAATAACCTGTGTACCATGCCAAGGCTCATATTTACATTTAGATAATCAGTCTCGGGACTGATTACATCTGAGTAACCTGCGTATCACGCCAGGACTCGTATTTACACTCAGACAATCTACAGGACTGATTACGTCCAAGCAATGTGCTACACCAAGGTATTTTCTGCTTGGACAACCTGTCTCCTTTCCCATGTGAGATATCATGCATCTGTGTCTTTTGTTCTCTTGTTAATTCTAACATATAAGCATATCAAGACCAATTACGTCCAAGGATAACTTGTGAGATTCACCAAGACTTATTACATTCAAGGACATCCTACAGGATTGATTACATCCGAGCAACCTATGAACTTCGCCATGATTTTATGCTCGGATGACCTATCTCACCATCTATGCTAAAGCTCATCACTCCCTCTTTCGAGGGGTCTTGTTTTGGATCACACCAAGTCTTTCTCTGAAGTACTTGAACTTCACTCTAGCTAAAGGCTTGGTCAACACATAGGCTATTTTCTCATCCGTTGCCATGAACAAGAGTTTCATTGCTTGTCTTTGCATCATACAAAAGTGTAATTCGGACTAAACAAATCAGATAGTAAATTTTGAAACCATATTACCTCACAACTAGCCAAGAAAGTGGCAAGATATTCTGTCTCATTTGTACTCAGCGCCACACAGAACTTCTTCCTACTAAACCAAGAGATCACACTGGATCTCAAACTGAAGCAGCAACCTGTAGTGCTCTTCCTATCGATGGTGCTACCTTCCCAATATGAATCAGTGTAACCATGCATGTTAGTTTTCTGATTCGTATCATACCTGAGCCCATACTCAATTGTACCCTTCAGGCACCTCACTACATGTTTTGCAGCAACCATGTGAACATGTCTTGAATCCATCAAGAACTGGCTTGGTGTGTTCACAGCAAAGCATATGTATGATCTCGTATTCTTCAGGCACATCAATGAGCCAATCATTTGATGATACATCATGGAATCAAACCACTCTAATGAAGCATCACATAGAAGCTTCAAGTTCGATGCCATAGGGGTGGACATTTCCTTGCGTTCCAGCATTCTGAATCTCTTCAGAATCTCCACTACATACTTTGCTTGACCAAGGAAAATACCATCCGCATTATGCCACACCTCCATGCCAAAGAAGTAGTTCATCATCCCTAGGTCTTTCATCTCAAACTCAATAGAAAGTCTTCTCTTTGCATCTTCAATGAGTTTGTCATCTCCTGTCACAAACATGTCAACGACATATAGCAAGAGCATCATTGGTCTTCCGCCTTCAACCTTGAAGTAAAGGTTGGAATCTGCTTTACTCTCAGTAAATCCTAGGCCCATCAGTAATTTGTCCATCATGTCATACTATGTCAAGATTCTTGAATTTGGAGATCTTCTGCAATCACTCCCTCTGAAGCGGAGCATCACCCCCCCTATGCATTGTGTACTCTATGTATCAAAACATTTTGTACTGGAGTGACAGGTAGCTTCCTCTTCTACCGATCTTCTATTTATTCATCTAAGTTCATTGGATACCAAGATCCTATATCTTGAACTTTGTTGAAAAAGTTCCTCTTGCACCCATCTGTGAGCTTGTCGTCCTTTATAGGCTTCCATCTTCAACCTTGTAGCAAAGGTTAAGATATTTATCACTCTAGGTGATCTATAAGCTCCTCATGTAACTACATGTGATATCCCATGGGCTCCTTTTGAGCTTGTACAAGGTCTTCTTCAATTTGCACACATGAGTCTTCCTGTCATGTGTCTCAAATATTAGTGGTTGTTTTACGTACAATTCCTCCTTGATTACACCATTCAATAATGTTGTCTTGACATCCATCCGGTGTATCTCCCATCTCATAACTACAACTAATCCAAGTATAGATCTAATGGAAGTGTACCTTGCCACTGGTGCAAATTTGTCCTCGTAGTCTAAGCCTTCTTTCTATGAGAATCCACGTGCTACAAATCTTGTATTGTATCCCTCGATGTTGCAATCAATTGCATGATGTATATTGTAGATCCACATGGATGACACTACGGACTTCCCTTCAGGTCTCGAAACTGCATCCTAGACATCATTCCTCTTGATCAACTGGTACTCTTTGATCATAGTCTCCGTCCATTTCTTCTTGGCTACTTCTTCATAGTAGGAAGGATCTGCATCAATGACGTCACTCATCAGTGCCACATAACTGGCAGTGTGTCTGAGGCATTTTACTTTATTTTGAAGTCTCATCATACTATTCTTCATCTTGGATGATTTCTCGTGCCCAAGATAGTCTGCATCTCTCGAGGTGGATCTACCATTTTCTTTATATTCTTCTGAAACTCTTTCTTCTGCCACGGTGTCTCTGACTTGGAGAGATTTAGGTTCCTTTTCTGAATTGTCGTCACTTGTTCTTTGGAACAATCTACAAGTCATGTTCAGTTGCATGATTAGAAACATTTCATTATTTCCAAGACGTATTAATCTAATGCATTAAGATATATGTCACATAATCATGCAACTATCTTAGCCAATGCTACAACATTCATCCATGTCCTGTATACATACTGTAACTTTCTAGATGCCTCCCATTTCTCCAAATTATGTCATCAAGGAGGTTTCATTCTAGATAAGTAGCAATGGAATGTTGTACAACACCATAGGCTACTTACCCATCACATGTAAGTCAACAGTATAAGTGCAAACACTCAGATATGCAGAATACATCAACTAAATATAAACATGTGCACAACCAAACAATGTCATTTAAGTAGAAAATGACAATTGAACACTTATATTTGTTTGTTTGGTGGGTGGACTCCCTCTTGATCCTTATGTCCGAAGTCTTTAACAGTGTGTTCACTCACAACTGCGTTCCTTTTTATCCAAGTACTGAGATGGATAAGAGTATGATCTTCATCTTCACTAGTAGAATTCCTTATCACTTGAGGAATCTTCCTTTTCCTCTTTGTTGAAGGAGCCTTTGTTTCTAGGAGAGTCTCTGGAGTAGTGTCCCTTCTCATCACAAGTGTATCATCTAATGTTGGAAGGATCTCTTCCAAATTCCTTTTGTCTTTTGTTGTGATCAAGGTCCCCCTCTCTATGATTTCTTCTGGTGTGAACTGTGGGAGCTTGATAATCAGTTGCTCCCATATTCTCCTCTTGTTATGAGTCAAGCTTCTTCTTGTGTGCATTCTTCCCATAGTATGCTGAAGGATATCAACTTCCTTCTTGCACACATTTCTTGAATGAATGAATCCCATGATCTTGGGAGGCCATTCAAAGTGATCATAACAAACTATCAGTCTCCCACATTCTCTTCGACTACTTCAAGTTGTTCCTTGATTAGATCAACCCTTGTGAAGTAATATTGCATGGTCTCTGAGTTTTGTAACTTCACATTCTTCAACCGGTTCCTCAATGTCATCTTTCGATTGATGTTCTTTCCTTCAAACAACTTCGTCAAAGCATCGAACACTTCCTTTGGTGTCTTCAAGGATGACACATGTGGGATGAGATGATCCTTAATAGATTATGCAATGATTCTCTTGACCTTAACCAAGTTCTTCTTATGAGTAGCCTTAGACTCGTCTACCTCTGGCTTCCTTACTGATCCAAGTCATTTTCCTCGAAAATCAAGGAGATCATATACTTCCATGCTCGAAAGTTGTAAGATCCCCCAAGATTATTATCAAGTTGGGTGTGATTAGTCATTTTGAAATGAGAACCTTAAATGGAAATAGCAAAGATTTAGATCTTACTGATTTGAGGTGTCCTACGTGGTTCTAGAGCTCGCTGATCTGGGGTTTATCAAAGAAACCCTAATTTTCTAAACTTGGAATTTCAAACTTCTTATTGAACAGGAAGATGTGCCTCTTCAAGGAAAGTTGTCTAATGTGCTCCTTTTCTGAAAATTGTGGTGGGAAGCCTCTGAAACTTGATGCCCTAGTTTCTTCCTGCAATGTCCTGTAGTGTCCCAGGGTCCAAAATTGAAATTCACAAAATGGGAAACTTATTACATAGAAAAATGTGCCCTCCTATGGCAATTTTTATGGTCTTCCTTTTTCAATTGATCGGTGGAGGGAAGTGCCCCGAACAAGAAGCCCTAGTTTCTTCAATTTCTTTTGTTGAATTGTCTGATCTTGTTTCTATTATATCTCTAAATTTTCTGCTCCTCAAGGTCTGAAACTTCGTCCTTAGGTATCATGTTCTGACTTCTTTCCAACCCCATAGGTTAGAGAATAATTGGATTCACCAAGTGGGACTTATGATAACTTTAACAATGTGTCTATTTTGAGGATTGTTCAGCATAGTGAACTTGTACTAACTGTCATGTGTCACTGTTTTACATTTTGGGTCTAAAAATTGATTCACATAAACTACAGTCTGTGCCCTATCTGTAACATCTTGCCAAATTTGATTTGGACCTTCCTAGTCCAAGATATAGCAAGTCTCCCTAGGTCACTTGATTATGATTGTATTCTGGAGGAGGGTGGAACCCTGATTTGGAGGAATCGTATCTCCTAAAGTATAGAGAATCTATGGTTGAAACTCGTACACAATATACAACAAGATTTCATATTTAGCCTGTAGAATTTTCATCTCCTGAGACTTCTCCAATATCAAGTTATAGTGAAAGTACCAAGATAACTAGATTGTCTTGTAGGGTTTTCAGACATGAAACCCTAATCTTCAGTAGCTGTCATTGTAGCAGTATGACGACTACACGGTGTCGTCTTTCAGAGTGGCTCTGATACCATGTTAGTTTTTCTAAGTTAATTTACTTAGGATCTTTATATGAAGAATAACAAGTACAACAATACATCAAAGATACATAAGACACAGATTTTTTCATCGAGGAAACCATAAAGAAGAAAACCCCACAAAGTTCCTCATAATAGTTTTGTCACAAAGACAAGATCACTAGATGGAACGAACCAAGAACAATATGTATTTTGCAACTCTCTCTCTCTTCCTCCTCATTGTCTTCTCTCTCCTAAAGCGCACATGAGAGAGTGAATGAGTTTGTGACAAATGAGGAGGGTGCCTCCCTATTTATATTCTTTTGTTGAGTTACTAACTCAACTAATCAGGTCGGCCAAGTAACCTTTGGGACCGACCTACCTAGGAATACACAAAGTATAGTTTCTTTTATTTAACCTTGGTACTATTGCCCCGACTTACAACAGACGGTTTACCTCAGAGACCATGCATAATGATGGCATCCTGAAAGGAGGGAAACACATCTCCGATGGGAATACAACAATATACGATAGTAATATACATCAAAATATCTTCCGAAGTTACAATTACACCAGTATAGATCCATCTAAACTACGGCTCTACCAAGTGCCAAGAGGGATCAAGTTCTCTTGAGGTGCAAACCCTTTGATCCATCTAAACTACGGCTCTACCAAGTGCCGAGAGGGATCAAGTTCTCTTGAGGTGCAAACCCTTTTTAATTTAAAAAATGTCTAATAAGTATTCCTACTTGGGAGGGAAATGGCCAACTTGCTTAAGTAATTTCAAAATAGGGTTAATACCAATAGAAGAATGAGTTGAGTAACATTAATAATCGTATAATTAAATAGTTTTCCAAAATTGCTTTACTTGTCTTTCTTTAAAACTAATAAGGAATATTAAGAGTAATTAATGAGTAAAATAATCCATATAAAATTTTAAAATCTATATTTATTGGAATTTGAAAAACATTTTACCATCAAATGAAGATTCTAAACATATATCCAAATGTTTTTGAAAAATGACTTGTATTTTTGTATAACTAAAAATGAACATTTACATGTTAGGGTTAACCTTGACTTGGGAATGAGTAAGGATGTAAGTGGTTTAAGGCACATGGTTTTAGTGGCCCCTGTTTTCTTGTTAGTTGTATTTGCATTTAAAGAACCTTATAAATAGGGTTGTAATATTTCATTGTAATAGCTATAATTCTGGTACTCCAATCTCTCATTTCCCCTCTATTGACCAACTTAAAAATGTGTGTTCTCTTTTTTATGACGCTACGGATCAGGATTTGGCTTTTATGGATTCTGTTGGTGTTAAAAGAAATCCTTTAGTTGTCAACACGATCCCTAAATCCTTAGAATTTTCATCTCCTTCTGATGATACCCCCAAACTTGTTCCTGCGGTCCCTTTTACTAAGATTCCTCCTTCTCCTGATTTAAACTCTTCTTCTTCTTCCTTTGCGACTGAGAGGATATCTACTTCGCAGGGTTTCATTGCTGCGTCTTCTGTGTCTACCATCCCTCAACCCTCTCCTGGGATCAATTTTTCCCCTTCTCAAACTTTACCTGTGGAGATTCCTCGGATAGTCCCTCCTCTTCTGACAGTGGATGAGATTTCAAACAGTGAACAGGTTGATGCTCACCCTTCTCCCCTTTTTTTCTGAAGCCAACTTCCCTCCACTTGTAAATACTGGTCCCACTCCCGTTTCCCCACTCGGTCTGGTCACTTCTCCTTCTTTTTCTGATCCATCCTTACAGAAGTCCTTGAACATCTTTTCAGACATGACCCCCCTATCCCCTTTGGTTCTGCCTCTCGACTCTATTAGATTTGAAAATGTTACAATATGAAGAAAGAAATCTAAAAAGCCTTCCTTGGATGTAGTGGATTCTATTCATGCTCCTTATACCCCTTTATCATCAAGACCCAAAGCTGCGTCTAGTCAACCTTCCTCTCCTCCCCTAAGGGTCCTTAGAGCACAGAGCCCCATCCAGATTGATCCCTAATGCGTTTTCTCACTCTGAATGTTAGAGGCTTGGGAGGCTTAGCCAAGCCAAAAAGCCTTCGTCTTTTGATTTCCACGCTCTCTCCTGATGTGATTCTTCTTCAAGAAACCATGACTAGTATTTACCCTGCATTGTTTGCTTTCTCCAAACTCTGTTCGGGCTGGGAATTCTATACCATTAAGGCCAAAGGTCTCTCTGGATGGAATCCTAAACTTCTAAATTGTAAGGCCTTTCACACTGCAGCCGGTATCCTACTAAAAGCTTCCTTTAGAAGCTCTCCTATAGAGATTTCTATTCTAAATTGTTATGGCCCATATATTAATAGAGACTCCTTCTGGAATGCTGCAGCTGCTGGTGGATTACTCTCACTTCCCAATCTCATTCTGGCTGGTGACTTAACTTTACTTTAAATGCTTCTGAGATTTGGGGGTCAAAAGCGCACTTGGATCCTTTGGGTCCTTTCTTCTCCAAGCTTATCTCAGACCATCATCTGGTGGATGTGGCCCCCACCTGTGCAGGTCCTACTTTGAGGAATGGTAGGATGGGGGAAGAGGGTATTTCAAAAAGACTAGATCGATTTTTATTATCTGACCAACTTGTCAATTCTCTCCCAAGATACAGAGTTTGGACCCATAGATGTGGTTTATCTAACCACTTCCCTGTCATTCTTGACTGGCAGGATCATTGGACCGATTGTGCTTTTCCCTTTAAATTTAATCAATCCTGGTTAACAAATGAGGAGTTTATAAAAATGATAAGAGCTGAGTGGCCTCTTATCCTCTCTGATAACCCAATGGATCCTATGTTTGATCTCTCTTATAAACTTCGGGTCTTAAAAGATAAAGTTAAATCTTGGACTAAACTTGAAACCAGAAAGATGCAGGATAAGTCTGTCCTATTGGAAGAAGAGATTAATTCCCTCCTCTCTTCCTCTAATTCTGCATTATTGCCTGATGAACAACAGCTTAGACTTTATTCTCTCAAGGATGAACTTAAAAAGGTGATTGATCATGA
Organism: Pseudotsuga menziesii; assembly: GCA_001517045.1. Taxonomy (NCBI): domain Eukaryota; kingdom Viridiplantae; phylum Streptophyta; class Pinopsida; order Pinales; family Pinaceae; genus Pseudotsuga; species Pseudotsuga menziesii. The sequence continues at coordinate 94,322 of LPNX010762955.1, forward strand.
ACTTTATTCTGCAAGATTACAAAGTCGGATCACTTGGGCTTCGAATGGGGATGCAAATACAAAGTTTTTTCATGCAATGGCCTCTGCCCGGAAAAACCATAATGCGATTTGGAGTTTACAAAATGAAAGGGGAGATTGGGTCTCGGATGATCCTAACATCAAGTCTCTTGGGATCCGTCACTTCAGGAAAAATTTTGAAGATGATAATATGACCTCCATAGCTGCCCAACTAAAATTTATTCGATTATCTCCCTCCTTTATTGATCCTGATGAGAAAGAGGCCTTTATGAGTGCTGTCACTATTTCTGAAGTTGAAAGAGCCCTTAAATATTTTAAAAAAGATAAGGCCACAGGCCCGAATGGCTGGCCTGTTGAGTTTTACTTGACATTCTTTGACCTTCTGGGCCCTCTCCTTGTAAAGATGGTTGAATCCTATAGGATTCTTGGCAGAGTGACTCCATCTATCAATTCTACTTTTCTCACTCTTATTCCTAAAGTTTATAGGCCTGTTAGCTTTGCAGATTTCCGCCCTATTTCTCTTTGTAACCTTTGTTACAAACTGATCTCAAAAATTGCAGCCTTAAGACTTAAGCCTTTCTTAGATACTGCCATTTCTCCACAGCAGTTCGGTTTCCTTAAAAATTGCCAGATCCTTGATCCCATAGCGATCACCCAGGAAGTCTTACACACTCTTAAAGCCAGAAAAAGAAATGCTCTCATCCTGAATATAGACTTGTCTAAATCCTTTGATAGGGTTAACTAGACTTTTGTTCGTCTTATCCTTTTACAAATTGGAGTTCCTTTGGTTGGGGTGAATTGGATATTGGGATGTATCTCTTCAGTGCAATTTGCAGTTCTAGTTAATGGCTCCCCTTCTTCCTTTTTCCCTGCCTCTCGGGGAATCAGACAAGGCTGCCCATTATCCCCTCTGTTGTTTATCTTGGTTATAGAATGCCTCAGCCTTTTGATTGAAGAGGCTAAAAGACAGGGTAAGATTAAAGGAATAAAAATTTTGGCTCGTCTCTCTCTCACTCACTTACTATCTGTGGATGACGTGATTTTATTTGGGTTTGGTTCTCTTGAGGAATGGAGGGCTTTCAAGGACATTCTGGATATTTTTTGTGAAGCCTCCAGTATGAGTATAAATATAAATAAATCCAGCTTCCTATATAATGATTTGGGTGAGGATATCCTCTGAAATATAACTGGTCACATTCCTTACAGATTTGATTCTCTGACTAAAGTTTTTGTTTATCTTGGCTGCTATTTGAAGCCTTCAGGTTATCAGATAAAAGATTGGTATTGGCTTGTCACTAAATTTGAAAAAAGGATTTCCCATTGGACCAATCGAATGCTATCTATTGGAGGGCGTCTTGTCCTTATTAGATCAATCCTTTCGAGTATTCATGTTTACTGGTTGTCCCTTTTTCCAATTCCTGCTTCTATTCTTGACAATCTCAGAAAAATTATCTTTACCTTTCTTTGGGGATCCTCTGCAAACAATAAAAAATTCCATCTCGCGGATTGGAAATCGTTGGCTCGACCGATTTCTCAAGGAGGTTGGGGGATAAAACATTTTCCTAGTTTCAGTCTTTCCTTGAGAATGAAAATCTTTTGGCTGGTGCTTAATAGTTTCGGCATCTGGAACGAGCTCATCTCTGTCAACTATTTGAAAAACAGGCCTGTTCATATTTGGTTAAGAGAAAAACGATTTGCTGTGGGAAATGTCTCGATTTTATGGAGAGGTTTTGTTGCTACTTTGTCGTGGATTGGTAAAGGTCTGATCTAGAACGTTGGTAATGGCTCTGCTATTCAGATTGGTGCGAATCCTATGGTAGGATTGGGCTCTAATTTCATTCTACCAATTGATTTGAGGGAGTATTTGGAAGATTATGGCATTGTTACATCAGATCGTGCCAGAAATCTTACCCCTTCTGCCACAAATTCATGGTTCACAGTGGAAGAACTAGACTTATGTAATGAATGGAAAATTATATGGGATCAATATACCTGGGGTCTGGATTATGGCAGAATTTTGTTATCAGACCAGCAAGATACTCTTCTCTGGTCCCATTTTAATTATGTTGGATCCTTATCGGCTGCTAAAGGATATGATTGCATCTCTACAAGTTGTTTGATCCTCCAGATACTTCGTTGGAATTCCTATGGCACCAACGTATTCCTCTGAAAATTGTTTGTTTTACTTGGCTTATGGCTAGAGGACGCATCTTAACATGGGATCATCTTCAGAAAAAGGGCTTTCAGGGGCCAGGTAGATGCATTCTGTGTAAAAAAAAATTGGAAGATATTTCCCATCTCTTTTTATCATGCCCTACCAGTGCGAGTATCTTAGCTTTCTTTGCTGCAAAATATGGTTTTGTCTTCCCCACCCACGATTCTGTTTCCTCTCTTCTGATTCAATGGTATAGCTCCCATTTGCGCAAGGCTGCCTTTAGATATCTGCCTATTTTTATATTTTGGAATATATGGATCTTTCGTAATAAATGCACCTTTGAAAATTGGAAACCTGTCACTCCAGTTTTGATTTCCAGAATAGAAAATCTATTAACCACTCACCCTACTCCTTCTAAATCTATAAAAGTTCAGAATATTGGACCTAAACCTGTGATGGCCTTTCCTTGTGGTTATTTCGATGGGGCTACAGCAGACAATATTGGTGGCTCTGGGTTTGTTATCTATTTAAATGAGCATCATTTTTTCTGTTTTTCCATTGGTTGTGGACATGGTACAAATACCAAAGTAGAATTATTGGCTTCTTGGGTTGTTCTTAGAGTTAGCCAGATGATGGGTATTCCAATCCATTTGATTTTTGGAGATTCATTGGTTATAATTTCTTGGCTCAATCGATCGTCGGCACTTGATGTTCCTTCTCTGATGCATTGGTGCAAAGATATAAGAAATTTGCTTCATTTGGCCCCTCAGGTCATCTTCAAGCACATTTTCCGTGAGCATAACTCACTGGCAGATGGACTCTCAAAGCAGGCCCTGAATTTGGATATGGGTCATGGTTTCTTCTCTGAAAATCTGGATGGTATGGTCATAAATGATGGCCATTTTGTACTTTTTTAGTAGTTGGGTCGTTCAGTTTTTTTACCATCAGCATAGTCTGCATATTATTGTTTATGTCTTGGTTTGAGTCCTCTCTGCTAGCAAGTCTTGCTCCGGATTATCTGATTGTTGATCACCTCCGATTTCTCTCAGCATTTTCTGACCTGTTATCACAGGGATGATGAGTAAAGTCTGTTATGATCAGACTTTAGTTCTTTCCATCTGGATGCAGCAGTTCGCATAATTATATTTGTTATATTGTGATGCACTGATTGTTGATTTTGCTCAGACATTGATGCTATGTAAATGATGTCTTTTGATTCTTTTGAATAACAAAGGCTGGTATTTTTTCCTCTAAAAAAAAAGCTATAATTCTGTAATTTATTTTCTATGACATATTTAATTCCTAACATTATGTGTGCTTAGGTTTCAAGTTAAAGAAATTTTAAATTGAAATTTGAATATAATTACATAAATGTGTTTTACAATTTAGCTAATTTTAAATTAAATTTTATATATTCTTGGTTTTATAAAAAAAATTTACTACTCAAGTCAATTGAATTTTACTACTAATATTTGTAAGATTGTGAGTATTTCCCTAATATGGTTGTATATTTATATGACTATAATATTTTTGTTTTTATTTTTTTAGTTATAAGCAGACATGTTATAAGTTTTATTTTTATTTTTTACTTTATATTATTTTTATTTTTATTGAGCTGATGTGTGACACATCAGCGTTAGCGTTACAGACAGGACACATCTCACCCATTTGAGTTGTAGAAAGCCACTCTCAGCGCAATCAACAAGTTGTTTATTAAATTTTCAAGACTCTGTCAAAATCATTTTTTTATTTCTTTTGAAACAAAATATTTATTATGAATAGTTTCTATATAAAGATTTCTTTCAGAAATAAAAATATTTTTTTTGTTTATAAATTGATAATTGTTTGTTTTAATTGTTTATTTAATTTTGAAGGGTTTCTATCAAAATATTTTTGTTTATTTTTCCATTTATGGTGGATTTGAAAGCATTTTATTTTCTACCTTACATCAAAATATCGGTTACAAATACTTTTAATGGGATAAAGAACATATATTATGGTAATTATACTTCATAGATCCATCTTAAGAAAACATCTACCAAGGGTTGAGAAAGATCATGTTACTTTTTATAATATTTTATTATTTTTTATAAAGGACATGCGTAGTCTTTAGGCTTGTAGAATATGTCACTTGAACACAATAATAATAAATCATTATCACTATTTTTTCAACACATTTAACTTTGTTTTCTTATTTTCAACTATATAATAATAAATCTTTATCATTATTTTTTCAACACATTTAACCTTGTTTTCATATTAAAATAAAAGGATACAATATTTTGAAAATTTGGGTATATAAAAATTTCTACATTTGTTTAATAATGCTCTTTTCCTCCAGTGTTACCGGCCCGTTGTATGATAAAAACCCTCCGGACTGAAGGTGACTTTTTGTAGGAGGAGAGGTTCGTTCGGGCTGAAACTTTGTGATCTTGTCCGCCTGATGATTCCAGAGAGATAGACTGACACATGCATAGATTTGGCAGCCTCTAAGTTCCCTAGCGAATTGATCTGTGGTTCTGCTGCTCACGTCGCCCAAGCTCTCTGTTTGCTAATAGCTACTCCAGATGACCAAAATGATGGCTGATAATCACTGTATTATGTAGGATAGGCCTGCTGAGAAAGAGGAATATGACATGCAGAGGAAATACTGGGTTTTGTGATCCCAGCGAAGCCTTCTGTGATTTCCCTGCTACTTCTGGTTGCAAACGTGGATCTGCCAATAAACCTTCGAAATGTGTTGGATCTCTGAATACTGAAATATATGATGAATGCTATGGATAAACCTGGATGATCTATGCCAATAGGAGGCTAGGGCAGATATCTCACTGCCGAACCCTCGTTAGCTAAAGACACCATCTTCAACCCCAACTGCCACGATTGCACACTGTGCTACTGCTTGAGTCCTAATATATCGAATAAGTTATTGAATCTAGGTGTATGGAATAAGTTATTGAATCTATGAAGATGATTCAATCAAGGAAGAAATTAATTACTTCCTAGAATTATGAAAATAATGATGAAATGCTTGATGTTGAATAAAGGAGTTCTTAGTGCATATACCATAGATTGATTCTTCTTAAAATAAACATTTACATGTTAGGGTTAACCTTGACTTGGGAATGAGTAAGGATGTAAGTGGTTTAAGGCACATGGTTTTAGTGCCCCCTGGTTTCTTGTTAGTTGTATTTGCATTTAAAGAACCTTATAAATATGGTTGTAATATTTCATTGTAATAGCTATAATTCTGTAATTTATTTTCTATGACATATTTAATTCCTAACATTATGTGTGCTTAGGTTTCAAGTTAAAATTTTTAAATTGAAATTTGATATATAATTTCATGAACTTTTTTTACAATTTAGCTAATTTTAAATTAAATTTTATATCTAATATGGTTGTATATTTATATGAGTATAATATTTTTATTTTTATTTTTATTTTTTTAGTTATAAGCTGACATGTTATAAGTTTTTTTTTTTTACTTTATATTATTATTATTTTTATTGAGGCAACATGTGCCACATCAGCTTTACAGCCGGAACACATCTCACCCATTTGAGCTGTAGAAAGCCCCTCTCAGCCCAATGAACAATTGTTTATTAAATTTTCAAGACTCTGTCAAAATCATTTTTTTATTTCTTTTGAAACAAAATATTTATTATGAATAGTTTCTATATAAATATTTCTTTCAGAAATAAAAATATTATTTTTTGTTTATAAATTGATAATTATTTATTTTAATTGTTTATTTAATTTTAAAGGGTTTTTACCAAAATATTTTAGTTTATTTTTCTCTTTATGGTGGATTTCAAAGCATTTTATTTTCTACCTTACATCAAAATATCGGTTACAAATATTTTTAATGGGATAAAGAACATACATTATGGTAATTATACTTGATTAATATTCAACTATATTAGCATAGACATCTACCAAGAGTTGATTAATATTTAACTATACCAATATAAATATAGACATCGGAGTAAGCTAGCTATGGAGCAATCGTCCATTGCTCCATAGCTAGCTTACTCCTATAGACATCTACCAAAAGTCTAGAAAGATCATGTTACTTTTTATAATATTTTATTATTTTTTATAAAGAACACTTGTAGTCTTTAGGCACATCTCCTCCCTACTAGGTTGAAGAATATGTCTCTTCAACACAATAATAATAAATCATTATCACTATTTTTTCAACACATTTAACTTTGTTTTCTTATTTTCAACCATATAATAATAAATCTTTATCACTATTTTTCAACACATTTAACCTTGTTTTCATAGGAGGATACAATATTTTGAAAATTTTGGTATATAAAAATTTCTGCATTTGTCTACTTTCTTTTGTATCAAGGAACAAAGACTTGGTTTTCATGATTCTAATTTTGTAGTCATGCAAAACCGTTTTCATCGTGGCAGGCAGCGAAGGCTTCACAGCCGGTATTAGCCAGTATTACGGCACAAGAACAAGAACGTCAAGAAAGCGGTGATACTAGACATCGATACATCGATAAGATCTAACAATCCATCTCCATTAATTCATTAATTTATGGTTTTATTGTTTTTAATTTGAATTTTTTCAAGTTGCTTCCAGTATTCCACGATATTGTTGAATTTTTGTAACAAAATCTGTAACTGGCAACGACAGTGAACAAATGGTTATATCAAAAGGAATCTCATTTGTTTATGCATAGAGGCGTCCATTACAGATCCTAGGATTCATGCTTGTACCTGGAACAGCGGCCAGTGCCGCCAAGTTCTCAAACAAGGCCAGCTTATCCATCTAATGCATTGCTTTCCGCTTCAATTTCCTCAACTCAAATGCGACCCCGAAACAAAAAGTAGTTTTTGAAGCATATACATATTGACTGAATGCCGGCCGTAAGAATGAATGTGTTACATATTTTTGCTTAGGATATGTCCAAACTGCCCTAAGCGCTTATCAGTGAGGAGGATGAATCCGCCGTTGTTGCTTTTAAGACCTTCAATACTATAGGGCCGGACGTAAGGGAACGCCATTAGCGGTAGGTGCCATCTAGTTTATGAGTGTGGGGTTAAAAGATAATCATCTGCGAAATGGTTGTTCACCGTCTCTGAATCATCCAACGAAGAAACACCCCTTCGTTGACCCTGGAAACGGGCAGACTCTAGCAAATAACCAAGAGCATTTCAGACCTACTTACATATCCAACAAATAACAAATAAGGTTCTCAACCCTACCTACTCAGTATCGATACCGCCTTACTTTCGCTCCACCCTGTTCCTTTCCTTATTTTATCGCCGGGCTCACTCGGGGGATCTCTGGCTGGCTTGCTATCTGTACAACTAACTTTTGATTCCCTTTACAGAGATTGGAAATCGTTTGAGGGAAAGAATTGATTTAAGTATAAGGAGGAGGGGCTCTCTGGTGGGTTGGTTGAAGAGCATGAATATTCGCCCACTTTGTTACCCGGCTAGCTTAAGCTGATCCATTTAGTTTACTAGCAAAGCTCTCTATCTAGCTATTTACCTAGGGCAAGAGCTATCCATTGAGCTGAAAAGTATTTAATATTGTTGCACCAGGCTTGATGACCATTGGATCTCGATTAGCTCAAGATTCAAGGATCGTCAAGCTTGTTGCAGCTGCATTAAATGCTTTGCAGCTCAATGGATAGCTCTTGCCCTTACCTAGTGCCACTTCTCCATCTAAATTTTCCCTTAGTGCCTAGTTTCCCATCTGTGTTGAACTTTTACATACTAACGTCAAAATATAATTTACTGCAGACAGACCTAGTGTGAAACCCTAGACACTGTCCAGTAAAGGATTTTAGGCATTGACTAAAAGGTTTTGCATTGAAAAAAACCAAAGAAAAACCAAGGTAACTTTCTGCTCACGGTGATAAAAGTAACCACCTAATGATTTAACCATTTCAAACTGGTTGTTGTGAACAGAGAAGCATTGGATGTTGTAAATAGAGAAGTGTTTTGCAGTTCTCGCCTTGAGCATCAATTCAATGATGATAGGTAACCAATTTTTAATGCCTCATTTTCTCAAACTATTATTTATACTTGTTAGGTTCCTGCTAAAGTTTAAAGCTTTAATCGAAGCTCAAGAACAGAGATGAACAATTCGACGTCATAATAGTAGACCTCGCAGATCCTATGGAAGGAGCTACTTGCTATCAATTGTACAAAATCTTTCTATGAGCTTGTTCTAAAGCCAAAGTTGAGCCACAGAGGAGTGTTCCTTAAGCAGGTATAACATCACAATAAAATCGCTAAAGATAATACTAGTGTTCTTTTTAGTTTAAAAATTTAGAATTCACTTTCAAAACTTCTTAAAATCTAGGGTAAATAATGTTTTCACATTTTGAGATATATTAAACATGTCAATTTTACTTTAATTTGTAAGGTTTTCGCTCTTATGAGGGATTTTATAGATAAAGTATTGAATTGTATTGTCCAGATCTCATAACAACATAATGATAATATGATCTCATACAGAAGAATCCAATACACATAGAACTCAATGACATATTCATTGTATAGCAAAGTATATTGGTTTTATCTTTGAATATTTCGTAACTATTTAGAGAATTGTTTATCACCCAAAACCTGATTGTTGTAATTCTTTTCTCTTTCTGCCTTATCTAAGAGTGGAAATTAAAATTGTATTGCAAATACAGTAAAACCAATAGACTTGTGCCTTACGAAGCTGCAATAATGGAAATAGGGCAACTTAACATCTCCACCTATTCTAGAACAACCGAAAGAAGAAGGGACCAAGGACTTTCAGGATTAGGACATCGATGGACTCCACCTATCACATATGTTCACATTCATAAATGTGACAACTTTTCGGTGAATAATCAAATCCAAATCATTATAGTTATTGTTCTTCACTTTTCATATCATTGCATCATTCCACTAAATTGTGCCCGTCCTCGACAATTCATATGATTGTATGGAAAAAGCACAATTCTCGAAGGATAAGTGATGATGAGATGATCTATATATATATAATATATCTCGGGAACTATTAAGCACTTTCAATGTTTTATAAATATGTGGGTTCATGTGAATATACAAAGAATTTGAATTTTGGCAAAGATTAGTACTAAGTGATGGTTTCAATCAAATGGGAATATTTTGTTTACCTAAATCAGCAGTAATTCCACTCCACGATCATCGTGGCATGACTGTGTTGAGCAAGCTTTTGTATGGCTCAATGCATGTGAAATCTTATGATTGGCTTGATCCCATTTTAGACACTGCCATCAATTCCAAACAACAATATTCTTGCCCGCCAGCATGTAAGCTTGCTTCTGCTTTTAGTTCTTAACACATAAATATCTTACCTATTGATTATCCTAGTGATATGCATTTCTTTTTCACAAAGACTAAAAGCTCCGTATTGTGAAACATCTGAATTATATCCAACAACAGGGGGCAACATACATTCTTTCACTGCAATAACTTCTTGTGCAATGTTGGATGTACTAGCTCCACCATATAAAGAGGATCCTGCATACTACCGTCTTTATCCTTACTCCAGTAGACTTTTGCGTAAAGGTAAGTTCATTGTGGTTTGTTTTTCTTTCAAAGGCTTTAGTTAAATTAAGATGAAAGTGAAAGTGGTTTAACTAAATATATTTCTATCGATATGTGTTTTCTCAGGGAGAAAAGAGAAAGCAGATCTATATTCTGGAGGCTTTGTGTGGTTGGAAAAAGTGGAAAAGCCCGATAACTTCATCTGAGCTTATGGAGGCCCAATCATTAATGTTATTTGATGGTGTTACCCTCTTTACTAGTTTTCTATGTTTCATACATGGAGCTCTTCTTGCATGCTCTTTAAATCAATTTGGATAGTTAGTCAATTGTTCTGTGTTTGCGCTTTGACAAATGGTCCCTTTGATTGTACAGTGAACTGAAAAATATAAAATGTTGCATCACAATAACACATGATGAAACGGCTTGGTGTCCGGATTCAAAGTCCAGAAGCTTGAGTGGGTCACCTTTGACATACTCATCAAGATCCTTTCCTTCTTGTTTTCATATGCACACATTCATAAATATACTGTATTCATACCTATAGTCCACAAATGCACTATTTTCTTTATTATGCATATGCACTCATTCATAAATATATTATATTCATAACTATAGTCCATATAAGATGTTTTTTGTTTTGTTTTCATATGCACCCATGCATATATATAGTCCACTCACAAACTAAGTTTCATGTTTATTATAATCCACCGCTCTATAGGTCTATTAGTCTATTGTGAAGAGAAACTCACATACATAAAGTGTATGTACCTTTGATGTATAAACTTTTTTATTGTGGGGTACAAGAAACTCTTTTAGTAGAAGAATTAAATAGTTCAGTGAACTTATCTTATTTTCTTGATATTTGGTGTTTACATATACACATTTTTATTGAATTTTGATATGTGCTTTTCATTCTATATAAATGGAAATACAATGCTATACAAAAACACTTTGTTTTATAACCTTGTGTTATGGTTGTAAGGGACCTCCTGGGATCTGGGGTATGCAAACTACATATAATCCAAACTAAAATCAAAACCAACCAATACATCTCACCAAGCTATAATTGTTCCAAATTATACATCTCACCAAATTACACATAATGAAAGCTTAGGCTTGTGTTGTAACCCTTTAAGGATCCCTAGAAGGCTTTACCTTCGAAGTCTTTATTGAGTTTAGGGTTACTCTACAACTGTCAAGACACTACATAGTTAAGGACTCACCACATAGGACCAACATGGGAGGGATCAACACAAGGCTAACCACAAGTCCACAGGTACTTTAATTTCATTTATCATTCATGTCTTTCATATGTCAAAGTGGGTATTAGGTAAGATGTCTATACCAAAAATAAATTAATGGTTTGCTCTAAACTTTCGTGGATGGTCAAAGTTACTCAAAGATCAAACAAACTAGTTTTTTTTCCTATTGCATTGGTGTTATAGCAATAGCTACTAACAAATGCGGTGACATTGCCACCTCCTGGCTCTTGTTATGATAGTATTTAGTGGTGTTAAATCATATAAAGGCTATATGAACCAATGGTGCAAATACTGTCAAGGGAATATATTATTTAAGAAGCTGGGGAAATATTGGAAAATAAAATATTAGAAAATATCCCCAGCAATTTAAACTTCAAGAACTAAAATATATATATAAACACAACCCCTAAAAAAATTATAAAAAAAAATCGGGATACATCTTTTCCAAGAAGTCCAATAGCACACAAAGCTTGCTCACATTTTGTGAATTTAAAAAAATCGATCTAGTAAAATATGGTATTGCTTTATAATCCTCGGCAAAACCGATTCAACTTGCTATATGTTAATAGGCATTGCAGAGCTAAAACTTTATTGTCCCCAACATAGCAGCTTAAACTTAATACAGTGCTCTTCCATAGGCTAAAATAGTCATTTTTCTGCATCCAAATTCTTAACTAGAATTATCCGGACTATAATTATCCGGATTTCAAATGAAACAGATCCAGCAGTGTGCACAGTACGCAATGTTCACTGAAAACATGCGTGCATCTCTTCACTGATTCTTGTTAACAGTAAATGCCATCATATGCATCTGGGACAATATGATGAAAGGCCAATACTAAGAAAGATTCAATTATGAATGGCAGACTCCATTAAGACAATGACACTGAATGTTGGGAAAGGGTAACGGTAACCTTTGTACATCAACTAATGCATGAAAAATATCTTACAAAGGATACCTCTGATCAGGTAAAACAAGAGATTCAAATCTGTCAACATTCACTGTACAAAATATCAAAATTTTGCAACCTTTGTGCCCAAGTATTAACCCTCATGATAAATATCCGCAAGTATTTTGCATGTCTTGAAATATTACAATTATACATAAATTAGTATTTGATTATATATACAGCAAAATTGAAACCATCCAATAGAAAGGACGCGTCATTTTTTCCTTGATTTTTTCGACTTTGCATCTGCTGGGCATGTTACTATTTTGGAGGGCATGGTATTTGATTTGCCCTTCTTCCTTGAAGAAGAGAAATCATCATCGTCATCGTCGTCATTCCCATCTATAAATTTTCCCTTCTGTTGCTTTCCATTTTGGACAGAATAAATTGTGACCTTGTGACTGAGTCTTTCATCAGTCATCTCATCAGAATCAATCTCCTCTTTTGGTCGCCAAATGAACAGAGATCTGTAACCCAATCAAGTAGTGGAAAATTAAAAAACAAGTTCTTTTACAGTTAGTCAATACATGCATAGCTGAAGGGCACTCTTCTATCACCAAGTTCCAACAGTAGAGATGGAAAAGCTAAAATTTAAAAAAAAAACTCATGTGCAGTTCAGCAATAAAGGGAAGCCTTGATAATACTAATAATAATGAAAAACTGAAGTGCATTGCATAAAGAATAAGAACGTAAACCTCGAGCTTCCCGATGCCATAACATCTTCTCGAGGATGCAATTTATTCACAGGACTGATAGTTGCTATATTTGGATCCATTACTTCAGCAACAAGCTGTCCATTACTTGTATCTATGAAATCAATTGGATGCAAAGCTACGCCGTTGAAATTATCACTTATGTAACGACCAATGACTGCAAGGCATTCGGACGGATCCTACACATCCCACACTCAATTACAATTTGCAAAATAGGAGACAAGAAACAAGCAAGACCTTTAGTTGTTATAACTGAGAAAGGGAAGGAAAGCAATTTAGCAAAAGAGAATTACCTTTGGATCCCATTCTGCACGAAAGCACGTTAAGTGACGATTAAAATCATGACTATGAACGATCTCACGGCTTGGATGACTCAAATCACCAAAGATAGAATCCCATACACGTATCCGATTATCTTGGCAGGTAGTCATGATTTTACTGCCAGTTCTTGGTGAAAAATAAGCAGAGTTCACTACACGTGAGTGCTTCAACTCTCCCAGGAAGGCTCCTGCTTTCAATTGGCGAATATCCCAAAGACGAGCCTACAATAGCCAGCAAAAATAACCTATATTTATCCAAAAACCTTTCAAATCGGGGTTAAGACTCGACCAGAACGAAGACAAAAAGGAAATGATAGATAGTTTCTTCACAAAACAAGCATCTAACGAATACAACTAATGTATATGTGATACTGAAGGAATGCACACGAGCCATGGACGATTTATTTTGAGACTTGAAAATCCAAGAAAAGAAAAAGAATTCTGTTTTGTGACAGCATACCATATTTATTCATAGTTCCAATGATGAAAAGGTACTTACAAAATGATCATTGCCACAGCTGATCAGAAGATCTGGATTGAATGGATTGAAATGTAGTCCCACAACTTTAGAACCCTTTTTATGGATTAGGATAGGTTCCCCTGTTTTTTTATTTGAGCGAATATCTATCCTGCGTGAAAATAATTGTAATGTTGAGACACATTTCCTTGCAGGAATAGATAAGCAGATGAATATTAAAAAAAGACTAGTATAAAGGTATGAAAAGCATCAAGTTATTTATGATGTCATTTGAGTCCTCAGAAAAATCTGAAGACCACAGAAGGTGGAACACTTTACAGCATGGAAAGCACAATTTTAAATCAAACAATTATTTCTTTCCCAATCACAATTTTATAGTTGTCATCGTTCATATCTTGATATGCAATAAGACAGATCAGCAATAATAAAGCCCCAAGGGTTAGCCCAATTGATGCCCCAGTGCTAAGCCAGCAGAAGTCTTGGGGTCAAATCTCACCTCACCAGGTCCTTTGGAATTACCAGCCACCTATGTGACTGGCAGTTGAACCGGTTTCCATCCAGAATATCAGGAAAGAGGGGAGAGAGCTCCATGAGCACTGGCATGGTACCTGCACCCCCATTCTTCACTTATGTGATGGTGGGGTACAATTATTTCTTTGGTGAAAAAAGAACAGCAAATCCAAACCAATGTCCAAGATAGCTGAAAGTATCTCATCCTTGGAACTGAATGTCAAACGTCAGAGGCTCACCCATATCCGCTACAGTACAAACTGCATAAGCATAGAAACCTTATCCACTGGTTGGATAAAGCAAGCTTGACTTCTTTTGAGATTTTCTGTGATAAACTAGAGAAGTGGTTATAGGAGTTGGTGGAGGTACAGATGTAACCAGCAAAGTGGTGATGAAGATGTGCATGGAAGATTACTGCATGTAACACTACATACAAAAATCAATATGTGCTTCTGAGTATGGTCGACATTCTAACCTCGCTATATTTATCAGTTTTTTGATACCAAAAAGTCATTCAATCAGATACTACTGTAACCACAGGGGTTTTGGATTAGAATGAATAGATGATAGTTGACTTACAAGTCACTTCCAACTTTAAGAAATCCCATTGATATCGCAAGGTTAACAAAGCATATTAGATTCATCAAAGCACACATGCACCAAAAGAGCTACATCATTGAAGGATGAATCTCACTTCATATCAATATCTTTGAATTGCAAAATAAGACATTTATCATACAAGATCATCTCAAACTTGATCTGCGAAGATAAAAAGGTCTTCAGCTTTCTACAGATCTAGCCTAGATTGCCTATTTTAAAATAACTAAACTGCAGATCTATTAAGCACCAAGGGGATCAAAAAAAACCTGTGTAAAAGATCTGGAATTAAGATGGATCTATGTTAGTTTATTTTATTCTTTTTTTTGTGTCAGCTCTCTTTTTTGACATTAAAGGTTGGACAACAAATATTTTTGTCATTTTAGTTGATGCATGCACCTGACACATCTCTTCCATCCTGGGCTGTAGACAGCCCAATTCACGTCTCTTAGTGCAATTAGGTTCTGTCCTATCTTAAATTAGGATTTATAGCTTTTCAGATTTTCTTGCACAGCTTTTCTACTGTTATGCGCATGCCTATCTCTACAAAATGGACATTAAATATTCTAACACCCCTTCATTATCGGTCATTTTATTTTCATTTATGCTAGCACCTCCATGGGCCTTTCCAAGATGTCCTTGCTGAATGCCTTTGCGAAGATGTCTGCTAACCGATCTTCAGTTCAACAATAACACTTCAATTTTATTGTCTTATACTTGAATCTCTGATGTAGTGGTGATGAATCTCCATATGCTTGGTTCTAACATGAAACCTTGGAGTTTTTCCGAGTTGAATAGCACTTCAATTATCATAAAAGAGAGGCGTGGCATGAGTTTGTTAAAGGCTCTAATCACCAAAAACCTCCGTGAGCCATATCAATTCACAAGTTGCACCAAAGAACAATGCAATGGTTGGTTGCATTTATTATCCCATGAAATTATCCTTGATCTCATGCTGAGCAAGTTGTGCCGGATTTTCTTTCGATGATGTAACCTGTGCCAAGCTAGCATCGAGCTATCATGATGCACATATTCAAGACCATAGGGCAATGTTCCCTTCATATTCCATAAAATTGCTAATGTTCCCTGCCAATAAACATCTCTGTGACAAGCAATGAATGGTCCAGCAATGCTAACAGCATGGTTCGAATCTGTCTCAGAAGTGGTAACATAGATGAGACTCCTTTTATTTTCCCCAGGGAGCAGAAATCCATTCCCACCATTTCCTAAGTTTTGGAAGCTTTGGAACTTGTAGGAAATGCTCCAAAAGAGTGGATAGCAGTCCCAAGAGCTTTACGAGCTTGGCAGGAGTTTTTTGGTGAGAGGTACCTGTGCAACCCTCCCAATGTCATTCCCATGACCTTCCACACATTCCCGACCCCATAGAACCCAAATTACGTCTGTTTTTCTGATTTTTTTGCTTGGTTGCAATGCCAGATCAAGCCCACAGAAGCTTTTGTTAAACTAGCAGAAACAAGGAAGCTCTTCCTACACGCATGTGTTCTTGCATACAAAAGACTTAAATTAGGAAGCCAATTGTATTTAATTATTTTTCCTAAAAAAATTAAAGTGATCTAATTGTTTATTGACTATAAGTGAAAGTGAAATTAGGGTTTTCACTTTACCTAAAGTTATAAAAGAGAGATCAATTGGTGGAGAGGACACAGTTGCATTCCGACAGAGGCGAAAGAAGAAGTGAGAGAGAGAATTTTGGCAAAGAAGACGAAGGAGCACTAACTCAGGAAGACAGCCCTAAATTGCAGAGGAGAGAGACAGGAGACTTTGGCGGAGGTACACCGTACAGCAACAAGCTTCCTTGGGAACCATGCCATCTCACAGTTTTTCTCAGTGATTTTTGGGTGTTTCAATTTTGCCATCTAGGGCATAAATCAAGTTTCTGCTTTTATAAAAGCTTTGTATTTTATTAATAAAAATATCCTCTCATATTGTTGCACCGGTTTTCCCATCTTGGATTTTGTCTAGGGGTTTCTACCCAAAAAAATTGTGTCGTTTCTATTGATGTGATTGATGTTGTAAATGGTTCTCAATTTTATATTCCGCTGCATACTGTAAAGAAGTTCATGTGTGGTTATTTCAGTTAAATTTAAATATATTGTTTTTGCTCTAGTTGTGCTTTAAAGGAAAATTTACACGATATCAGAGCTCTGGTGAGCTAAAGGTAAGAGATTTGCAACAATAGTGATAGATCAAGGGCAGATCTATTGAAGACACAAACCTAGATTGGAGATCTAGGATTTGATAGGTACACTTCAGAATGGTCATATAGTTGAGAGTTGAGGATAGACTCCAGGGGGCTCAAAACTTTCCTACATGGAAAGAAAGGATCACAAAGATCTGGGATGTCAGTGATGCAGAGGAGCACAGTGACTCCACAAAAGTTGCACCCACAGATTCGAGGGATCTGATAGCTTGGAAGAAGATTGATTCCAGAGCCATGTTGATTATCATGGATAAAGTGAAGGACCATATAGTCCCTCACCTTTCCAGGAAGAAGACCGCAGCACAGAGGTGGACGGATTTAGAGTCTGTACCAAAGCAAGAACAAGAACCGGAAGATGGTGCTGCAAGAGAGGATGCGCAGCACCAAGATGGCCAAGGGAGAAGGAGTGGTGCCTTATCTCACGAGGCTCACACAGATCAATGATGAGCTTAGAGCTATTGGATCTAAGACAGTGGATGAGCAGCTAGTTCGGATAGCCCTCAATGGCTTCTCTAAGCCATGGGACACCTTCGTCAAAGGTGTGGTGGCTAGGGAGAAACCCCTGATTGGCAGAGATTGTGGGATGACCTTGTGCAGGAGGAAACCTGCATGGGTCAAGGATCATGCTCATCCAGCAGTGCCCCACAGATTGTGGATGAGGAGGCTCTAGCCCTTACAAAGAAAAGCAAGGGCAAGGCAAAGAGGAAGAAGAATGGTAAGAAGAACCTTGACGTATCAAAGGTCAAGTGTTCTATTTGCCACAAGCAGAGACACTTTGCCTCCCAGTGCCTAGACAAGAAGAAGAAGAGTAACACTCAAATAGCTGGATCTGCATAGGTGGATGAGTTCAGCAGAAACTTCGACGAAGAGTTCTACTTGATAGCTTGCATGGAAAGCACCACAAGGAGCAGTATATGGTACATCGACAGTGGAGCATCTAGTCACATGACTGGACAAAAGAGATTCTTCAAAGACTTGCAGGAGGGTGGAACAGGGATCCACGTTGAGATGGGTGATGATGCGTGGTATCAGGCGCAGGGAGCTGGCATTGTTTCAATTGAGAGGGAGTCTGGCAAACCCCTTAGTTTTGTTGATGTGTTATATGTTCTAGGATTGACCAAGAACCTTATATCAATCTCCACTCTGGAGGACAAAGGATATCAGGTGAAGTTTCGTGACCATAGAGTATATATTAGGCCCAAGGGGTCAGATAGGAGCTTGGATCGGGTGATTGGCAAGAGGAGTGGGAAAGTGTACAGATTACACCTTGAGCCTACAAAGGCTCTAGTCAACAGCAACAGCAATCAGGGTGAGTTGTGGCATAGGAGGATGGCACACTTGCACCATGGAGCACTGAAGCACTTGAGACGGGCTGTCACTGGAGTTCCTCAGGTACAAGAGGAGAAGCATAACCACTGCAAGGGTTGTGCTTTGGGGAAGAACATCAAGAAGCCTTTCCCACGGAGTGAGCACAAGTCTAGGAGCCCTTGGACTTGGTGCATTTTGATGTATGCAGACCTATGAGTGTACATTCGTTCAGTGGTTACAATTACTGCGTAACCTTCATTGATGACTATTCCAGGAAAGACCTTGATCTATTTCTTGAAGGCCAAGTCAGAGGTCTTTGAGAGGTTCCAAGAGTTCAAGACTCTTGTGGAGAACCAAACAAGAAAGAAGAATCAGGTGTTGAGGACAGACAACGGGGGTGAGTACACCTCCAATGAGTTCTTGGAGTATTGTTCAACCGAGGGGATCAAGAAGGAGCATGCTATGCCCCATACCCCACAGCAGAATGGAGTTACAGAGCGAAAAAACAAGACTATGGTAGGAGCAGCCAAGGCCATGCTATTTGATCAAGGATTACCACTATTCCTATGGGCCGAGGCATACAGGACTGCAGTGTACGTTCAAAACAGGTGTCCCCACACAGCTTTGGGGAGGAAGACACCAGAGGAGGTCTTCCCAGGCACTAGGCTAGATATGAGTCATATTCGCATATTCGGCAGTGTCTGCTATTGTCATGTTCATGCTGACAATCGGAAGAAGTTGGACCCTTCTGGAGAGAAGGGGTTACTTGTTGGTTATAGCGAGACTTCGAAGGCATATAGAGTTTACATTCCTGCTCGCAAGAAGATCATTGTGAGCAGGGACGTCTAGTTCGATGAGGACAAGGCCTTGCGGAGTTCTATGGAACTACCAGCAGAGCAGCAACCAGCACAAGACACAGGGATTAAGTTAGAGGAGCCAGATGTACAGGTATAGGTACATACACAGGGCACAGGTTCTAGTAGTCAAAGAGAGTCAAGTGGATAGGACCCTTCAGTCATTGACTTGGAGGATGAGCTGCAGCAGGAGACTGATATCCAACAGCTGTAGCAGGTTGACACTAGGCCAAGGCCTAAGTGGTTTAGGTCCACAATGCAGGATTCCAGGCAGGTGGATCCTCCACAAAGATCTTTTAGACGAAGTGTACCACCAGAGAGGCTTAGTTACATGGCACTGATGACAAAGTTGATTAACTCTGAACCTTCTAGCTACGAGGAGGCTGCACAACATGATGTGTGGCAGGAGGCTATGGTTGAGGAGTATGACTCCATTATGAAAAACTAGGTATGGGAGGTTGTGCCTAGGCCACAAGGGAAAGAGGTGGTGGGATCCAGATGAATCTACAAGGTGAAGCATGCAGCAGATGGAAGCGTGAAGAAGTACAAGGCACGTTTCATGACTGAGGGGATTTCACAGAAGGAGGGTATTGACTATGAGGAGACCTTCGCCCCTGTTTCTAGGGATTCTTCCATTCGGACCATTATCTCACTAGCAACTGAGATGGTTGGCGAGTCCATCAAATGGACATCAAGACTACCTTCCTCAACGAAGTGATAGAGGAGGAGGTATATATTGAGCATCCAGAGGGGTTTGATGTGGAAAACAGAGAGACGCATGTATGCATAATACATAGAGCTCTTTATGGGCTTAAGCAGGCACCTCGAGCATGGTACTCGAGGATAGACAGCGATCTACGGGACATGGGATTTCAACAAAGTGAGGCTAACCACAACCTATACTTCTTAACAAGTGAAGTGCCTCTCATACTAGTCTTATATGTGGATGATCTCTTTCTTACGGGAGATGAGAGGTTGATTGGAGATTGCAAGTCCAACCTTACAGTGGAGTTTGAGATGAAAGACCTTAGCAGGATGTGTAGAAGACAGGAAGAGTACTTCAAATTGTTGTTTCAGCATTGGGTCAGGGATTGTCTCTTGAATCAACAAGATGCAAAGTCAATTGCATTGAGCTCGGCAGAGGCTGAGTTCATGGCAGCCAGCATGGCTGCTTGTGAGGGTATGTGGCTGAGGAAGTTACTTTCAGGGTTGTTCGAGTGTGAGCTACAGGCTACAGTAGTTCACTGTGATAATTAGAGTGGCATCGAGCTACAATAGTTCTCAGAGATTTTTGGGTGTTTCGATTTTTCCATCTAGGGCATAAATCGAGTTTTTGATATTGTAAAAGCTCTGTATTTTCTTGATAAAAATATCCTCTCATACTGCTGCATCGGTTTTCCCATCTTGGATTTTGTCCAGGGGTTTCTGCCCAAAAAGATTGTGTCGTTTCTATTGATGTGATTGATGTTGTAAATGGTTCTCAGTTTTATATTCCGATGCATACTGTAAAGAAGTTCATGTGTGGTTATTTCAGTTAAATTTAAATATACTGTTTTAGCCCTAGTTGTGCTTTAAAGGAAAAATTACAGCTTTTGAGTGAGAGGCACAACCCTCCCAATGTTAATCCTATGACATTTTGCACATTCTCGGCAACATAGCGTCCAAATTACCTGTGTTTTTGTGAGATATTTTTGCTCGGTTACAATACCACATCAAACCCACTAGGCCCACATCCTGCCACCTATGAATGATGCACCGTTATGAATTAGCATATTTTCACAGGGTTTCCACTAATTGAGTCCTGGTCAGATCATTGACTTGCAAGTTTAATCATTGTTGTTATGCTTTCCAAAGGTGTATGAAGTCCTTCGTTTTATTGGTTGTCATATCTCAAGTATGTTGACTAACTTTGTCGTTCACTTATTTCATTTTGATTTGTGTCAATGGCCCTATGTCAATTTCGTTTTCAAAGAGTCTAACACAGTTTTAAAACTCATGTAAGCACTGGGTTAATCAAGGCTTTGTTTTCTTTCTCAATCTAGTCAAAGTTAAAACCCTTTCATAACTAAATATATTTGCAAATGTTAGAAATACAGGAAAAATAAATAAAAAGGACACTTATACACACATGTTTTAAAGAGCATTAAAGAGATCCTTGATGCACACAACTCTCCCATTTTTACTATTTTTTGTTTTTAAAATATATTACTGGTGCACCTAAGCTGTAATTTCCTACAAATTTGGGCAAAAATTATGCCCCATTGTGTTGAAATTTCATTTGCACCTGTTGCCCACCTATTTCGACTAGGTGGCAACTCCATGTACATGAAGATGTACATAATTGTACAAGTTGTACCTTGGAAAAATCTAAAGATTTTTTCACTCCTGCAAGGCTATTGCCCTTTTGTAAAACGAAATGTCCGCTCCTCTGCGTGGGAAAATTGATGTAATTTTATGTGCTAGTGTGGGTCATATGATACGGATGCCACACCATGGAACTGGTTGTTAGGGAAGTCCCCTCATCGAGTGTTTTTCCCTTTCCAATTGATCTTGTTGTGTAAACGAGTTTAATTGGTTTGGTTTTCACTCAAAATCCTCCAAAGTGGTGACGGGCATTCTACCAGTCAAGTCCATGAGGTGGCTAAGGCTAGGGTGATTCATGACCATGCTAGGCATCTGTATAGAGTCTTGCGGAGTTTCGTCGTGTTGTTGTATTTTTATGTATTTTTCTGGTTAATTAATTTCACCCCTTGGTGATTAATTAACTCAGTTTTTGATGTAATAATGTAATTGTTCAAGCATGGAATTTTGTAATAGGGGCTATGAATGCAAAGTTAATTGCTATGAAACCCCCTAAGCCACTGCTTCGAGTCCCATGTCATTCTGATGAGTGGTTGAGGAGATAGACCATTTTTGTCTAAGCAAGGTCTATTTTTCCTAGGGAATTAATTAATTTCCCTAAGTCAAAATTCACATTTTTTTATTTTTAAGTAAAAAATCAAGAAATGCCATGGTAAGTTGGTTTGGGGGTTCCTAAGCCTAGGAAAACTTATTCCAAAGTTTTTCACCCCCCCACATGGCCTAGATATTAATTTTTCAAGTTATTTTTTAATTTTTCCCAAGTCAAAATTGGAAAAATTTTAAAAATTAAATTGAGAAAATTAAATCTAAGGTGAATTGCAATTTAGCCTAAGTCTAAGGTTAAATTTTTATTTTTGGAGAAAATGGCTAAACTCCAAGCTAAGTTTAAATGTAAAAGCCTCTACCATTTATAGTGGGGGCGCTAATGGCTAAAGGAGGAACCACGTCCTAGTTAAACCCTCACCATATTTGGAGGGCGCTACATTATATGGAAAGATCACCATAAATAGAGGGGGCGTCAACCTAAAGGTAAAACATATGCATAATATGGAGGGCGCTAGCATAAAATGAAGACCCCACCAAGATAGTGGA
>LPNX010762955.1:118174-194334 GCA_001517045.1 Pseudotsuga menziesii
CACTGTATAGTGAACATAACCCTTGTTTTAGGGCCCCAACCTATTATATATTACTTAGGGCTTATATTTCTGCTGCTTAAACACTGTTCAGCTAAGTTTCTTCGATATTTCTCCTCCGATTCTTACAGTTATTCTAAATATTGCAATTGTATCAGTTCCAGCCTATATTTATCTACACTTTGAGCTTAATCGTGGTATTCCTCGTCTGACATCAAGCAATTGAGATCAGAACGCGAAGCGCTCAAAGCTGTTATAAATATTTGTCTGTCATTCAGTCTGCATAATAGTTTCCAGCCCTTTAAATCTCTCATTTCTGCAATATTTTACACTCATATTTTTTATGTAAATTTGTGAATTTTGTACTAATATTTTAACAACAATTTTTTAGTGTTTTTCTGTGATTTCCAGCGAAGAATAGCTCGCTGGTTTGTGACAGGTTGTGCATGAGTGAAGGAGATTTAATGCCCGAATAGGCCCAGGATCTCTTCAAACTTCCACCGCTTCAAAAGTGGTTCAAACCCTCAACCCTCTCTCTCATATTTTTCCAATTTATTGTAAACCCCAACGAGAGTCTCTTGGGGTATTCTGTAAAGTCTTGTAAGGCATTTGTAATTTATAAGTAAGTAGATTAGGAAGTAAGGTAGATAACTAGTTCTATTTCCAGCTACCCACCTATCTTTGTGACAGACTATCATCTCTGTCACAAAGATTGTTGTGAGGTGAGTTTACTGTAGTTAGTTGTGTATTTCTTTCAAGTTTATGCAACTTTAATTTTCTGTTTAAAAGTAATCATACAACCTATCAAACCTGTGTATCCTCTATCCGCTTGTCATCTCCCTTTAGGGACTTCAAGCTGGATATGAAAAACAGGGGAAGTAGGGGCTTAGGTAATTAAGATAACTTTCTTTTCTTGTACCACAATTAAACATTTTATTTTACAAGTCCAAGATCAAATACCGGCACCTCCCATAAGGGATACAGCTTGGTTGATCTTGTTGATCGCATTAAAATAAACCTGGCATGTTAATCACCCAGATAAAACTTAACCTTAAAACTTACCAACAACAACTTCCCACATCCTACTCCTCTACTCGGTTATCACCCTCCGGGGTACTCCGAGATACGACCAGGGGACAGGGAAGTCTTAGTTTAATAGGCATCCATCTAGCCCTTTTTCTGTCAACTAAAAACAGTGACCTCAGGAAGCTAGAAGGGGTAGTAGACCGTGGGTGGTCTCTAGGCGCTTCGACGTCCTCCTTGTTGAGCACCGGGGCATTGGGGATTGACCTGTGAGCTACGGGTGGCCTTTGTTCCCACTTTGTTGAGCGCAACAGCATTCCTTCTTTGACTGGAGAAGTTTTAGATCGAGGTAGTCACACCACCGATTCTAAAACTTAATCCAAGAAGAAAAACTTTAATAAAATCAACTAAAATAAACCAAGAGATATTTCAAAACCGTTTCTACAACACTCTTTTATTTCAAGCACTCTTTCACTCCAACATTGCACTCAATTTTTACTTCCAGCACTTTACTTTCTCAGTTACATCTATTTACTTTCAATTCTGCAAATGATCATGTGGCGAATGTTAATTGCTTAAAATCTTTTCGTGCTTTAAATTTACTGCTGGTTCAATAATCTTCATTCATAACAATTTTCTGCCATCTTGTAAATCTGTTTCACTGTCCATACATTTGTTTTATTTCATTACTGTTTACAATTATATTGTTTATTCATATGTTTCATTATTAAACACCGAAGCTATAGTTTAATCGCAAATTAAAATCTAAATTTTGTTTGTAAAGTTCATAAAGACACAATCTATCTTTAGACTCCATTGTAATAGGCACTCGTCTTGTTTATATAAGGTCTTAGCCTCTTTCTTTTTTAAACGATCCCTTTAATTAATCAGTGATTAATTAATAAACCTGGAACTTAGTTTTCCCATAGGGACTACCCCCCTTGGCTCTGTTGGGATCTTGCCTAAACGGAGGAGTTGTGGACTGTGGTGACAGTGGTCCCCAGCTCTCACTTGCCCCCAAGGACACACATAGCAGGTTGTGACTTTCCTGCATTTTAAAGTGTGAATTAGGCGGCAAAAGCACCCAACAATTAATGCAAGTCTGAAAATCCATCTTCTTTCAATAAGGTTCCTCGGATCTTAACCCTAGCATTTTCATCCTTGGGAATGCTGTAAATTAATGTGAAAAACAGCAGCAAAACAATTACAATAATTCGCTTCTAGCAGCCCCAATGAAGCAACCCAAAACTGAAGCTGAAGTAAAAAACCAATTTCGAATAATGAAGAATGATCATATAAATTACAAGTTGGCCCGCTTAAATACAGCTTGGATTTACAACTTGAAAGGCCGCGCTCTCTCATTTATTATTTATTTATTAACTACTTATTATATAATTGTTACTAATGTTTTTGCTATTTTTATTTATGTAACAATGTCTTCCCCTTAAGAAAAACTTTGTCCTCAAAACCGAATTGCTGACATCATCTTTTGTTCTTGATTTGTGTTGATACTAGATTTGAAATATGCGATCTGAATTGATCTCTTAATCTTGATGAGGGAGGGTCTTGAGTCCATCTTGTGCTGTGACTCTTTCTGCTTAGACAACGAACTATTCAGCCATACAATCTGTACTCACTTCCTTTCCATTTAAATTCTATGTATTGTTTTTGTAGGTTGGTAGTGTAAGTCCCTAACGATGCAAACCAGTTAGCGTCTAACACCATGTCTACTTCCTTGAGTGGTAAGGCAATACAATTGAGTTGTAGGTGTAATTTTTGTATCTACAATGACACCCAATGACATTTTCCTACTTATGTGATGTTTTGATCATAGAAGAAAACATCGCCGAAAAATCACGAGATTTTCAGGAAGGCGATTTTTTCGACGAAAAAATATCGATTTATGGAAAAAATCGCACATCGCTTGGTTTTAAAAAATTCGGCAATTTATGGAAAAAATATCGATTTATGGAAAAAATCGCACATCGCTTGGTTTTAAAAAATTCGGCGATTTATGGAAAAAATCGCACATCGCACGATCAAAAAAATCGCCGCAGAGACTGACAGCGACTGTCGGGTTTGGTTAAAGGTGATTTAGGTTTTTTTTTATCATTTTGAGTTTGAGAGTGAGGGAGACGGCACTGTTGACAGAGTGGGGTCTTTTATATGTTCCAATCCATGTGTGCCAAGCAAATCAGAGCGTCGTTAGCAGCCCACTGGCCCAACTCACGATTTTGCATTTGAATGGCAGTATGAGGGCCGTTTGAAACTAGACTCAAGGGCTTTAAGTGACTGAACTTTTAGGAATCATCAAGAGCCCAAGGGAAAACCCAGACAGAGGTGAGTATTTTTTTTAAATCTATGGTAATTAAAATTTTAAATTTTACAGTTTATAGTTTAGTATTTATTTAAAATTTAAAATTTTATTCATTTATGATTTGAGGGCCTTGAATCTCCAGCTCTGCAATACAAAGCCTGTATATACTGTACAATATATACTATATACTATATACTATATATAGTATATAGTATATACTATACAGTATATAGTATATATACTTATAGGATATACTATATATAGTATATACTTTATAGTATATATAGTATATAATATATATAGTATATACTAAAGTATAAAGTTTATTGGCTACCTAATCCTGGACTAACCCTTTCCCTTCAAGATGACTTAGCTATCCATGCCCATAGTTTCACAATCAATTGAAACTTGAGAACTTTGCAGCT
This sequence comes from Pseudotsuga menziesii, assembly GCA_001517045.1. Classification (NCBI taxonomy): domain Eukaryota; kingdom Viridiplantae; phylum Streptophyta; class Pinopsida; order Pinales; family Pinaceae; genus Pseudotsuga; species Pseudotsuga menziesii. The sequence continues at coordinate 121,937 of LPNX010762955.1, forward strand.
TCTAAACGAACCAATAAACTTTGCATATTAAAAATTTACAGTTTGGGGCTTTTTGGCATTTTGTGTGAATCGGCTGAATTAATTTGTGTTGATGATTTTATGGAAGGAAGCCAGAGCCTTGTGCTTTGGTTTATTCTTTTTCTATTTGGGTTTAATGTCTTTTTTTTGTTTTTTTGCAACCACAGGTTTGACTTTTAAGTTTTGAGGCTATACATTTCCATTGCAAAAATGCCAAAGGCATTGGACCCATTTTAGCAATATGTTGACCCTGAAGATGGAACAAATCGACAACGATTGAATTGCAAATTGTGTGGACAACATATGACAGGAGGCATTAGCATGTTGAAGTACCATTTGGCAAAACTCCTTGGCCATGATGTGGGGCTTTGTAGCGCAGTTACTCCCGAGATTATGAGAATGGCCCATGATGCAATTTACTCTAAGGATAAAAAAAGGGAAGAGTCAGTTGCAAATAGAGTTGAACTTGCTGCAGGGACACATGATTATGAACATCCAGATCCCACTAAGGGTAGTGTTGGGGGCTCCACGGCCATGGGTTCAACTTCTGTGAGGGTTGTTGCCTCATCTTTCGTTGTTCCACGAAATAGCATCAAGTCCATGGTTAAAAAAAGGGAGAAGGAAGAGAGAGATAGGGTTATGGAGAGGATGCTTTTCTGGAGTGACTTGCCTCTTACAATAACAAGAAACAATCCTTTTTTTCAGCCTATGTGTGATGCCATTGTTATTGTTGGCCCAGGGTACAAGTGCCTTACATATGAGGAGATTCGAGGCCCAATTCTTCAAGTAGAGAAGAAAGACATCAACACTAGATTAGAGGAATTCAAACAGCCATGGCAGATTTCTAAATGCACATTGATGTCTAATGGTTGGACAGATGCGAAGGGTAGGACCCTTCTCAATTTCTTGGTACAGTGCCCTAAAGGTACCATGTTTATCAAATGTGTTGATGCATCGGCACAGGTAAAAGAAGCAGCATTGTTATGTGAGTTGTTGGATGGGGTCCTTCAAGAGATTGGTTTGGACAATGTGGTGCAAATCATAACAGATAATGTGGCCAATTATGTGACTGTTGGTAGATTGCTTATGGAGAGGCACCCCTCACAATTTTGGAGTCCATGCGCTGCACATTGTATTGATTTGATGCTGGATGATGTGGGGAAAATTCCCTTCATCAAGGAGGTTGTTGATCAGGCTAGGAGTATCACCAAATTCATATATAACCATGCTTGGGTTCTTAGCCTCATGAGGAGATGCACGTGAAACAAGGAATTGTTGCGCCCTGGAATCACACGATTTGCCACCAACTTCAATTCTCTTCAGTCTTTGCTTCGAGTTCAGTTTGAGCTGAAGCAAATGTTTGTTTGTGATGAGTGGCGAGATTGCACATATAGCAGGAGAGAGGATGGGAAAGCCATCACTAGATTGGTTTACACCGACTCCTTTTGGGAAGGAGTGGAGGAAGTGTGCTCAATCAGTGAACCTTTGGTAAAGGTTTTGAGATTAGTTGACAGTGACAAGCCCGCAATGGGCTATTTGTACGAGGCCATGGATAGGGCCAAAGAGTCTATTCGATCTTATTATGTGGGGAAGGGTACCCCTGGACACAATAGACACATGATGCTATGGGAGTTGATTGATACACAACGGACCGGGATGCTCCATCGACCTATTCATGCAACTGCACTTTTCCTCAACCCTGCCTTTTCCTACAAGTGTAAGTTTCATTTTGATGAAGAGGTTTTGGAAGGGCTTATCGAATGTATGAATAGGATGGTACCTAATTTTGAGACTCGCACAAGTATTACTCGTGAGATGGAGATGTATCGAGAGGCTACTGGACTATTTGGCTATGCCGATGCTATCCATGCAAAGAACAGTTTGACTCCAAATAAGTGATTGCAAATTAGAATTTATTTGAATTTTGAACTTCAAATTCTTAAATTTTAATTATATTTTATGATTTGTCATTTTATTTGAAATTTGAAATTTGAATTATAGAATTTGATTCTCTTTCTTTCTTGTTTATTGTAGGTGTTTGGTGGAGGACATATGGTGCAAGGGCACCAAATTTAAAAAAAATTGCCAACTGAGTCCTCAGCGAATCCTGTAGCTCTTCTGGATGTGAGCGTAATTGGAGTGTCTTTGATAAAATACACTCAAAGAAACGCACCAAGTAAGAACTTTATCGAAGCAATTAAATTCATTGTAATTTAATATCCTCTTTCATATTGTTTTCCTCTGGCCTCAAGAGTCAAGACTCGTTAAATCTTTTTATCACCCTCTTACAGGTTGGATTTCCCATGCTTGAATGACTTGGTGTATGTCCACTACAATCTTCGACTGTGGATGAAGCAAGTGGAGAAATCACCCGATGTGGATGCAATTTACTTGGACAATATTGATGTATTGTCCAAGTGGAGGGTGGAGGTTGAGTTGCCTATCATGGAAGAGGCACCTGCATGGTTAGATGAGGAGCAGCAGCATCAGGGGCAAGAGGAGGGACAGGAGGAGGTGGCGGAGTGCTTTGACCCAGAGGACTTCATGGAGGGTGATGTGGCTTCATCAACACCACCTTCTACACTAGTCGATGCTCTCATTGGCACTAAGTCCCTCATTGACACTGCTGCAAGACCAAGACCTTCTACTGTCAGGGGCAGGCCTGGCTAACAGCCCATGATCTTTTCCCGTGAAAGAGGAAAAGAGCATTGATTTATATTTCAGAGACAGATAGTTAGCTACTAGTTTTGTGATGTCATTTTGTATTGGACCGTTAATTTCCCACTTTTTAGTACTATTGGACAACTATATTCAGACTTTAAGTATCGAATTTTATGTCTCATATTATATTTGGCATGCCTACATGATATATATCGGTGTTTTTTCTATATTTATGTGCCAATGTATTTATTTGATGTCATTGTTGCTTTATATGCTTAAAATTATGAAAAAAATGAATATATTTTATGTTTTTCAATATTTGTCGTGGTTTGCCGATTTTTTTCGCTGATGTTGTCGAGAAGATGTTTTCCGGACCCTTGCCGATTTTTTGTCGATGCCGATGTTTTCTTCTATGATATATATATATAAACATTGAGATCCAAAATTTTGTAGAAACTAGAAAATTTACAAATATTCAATAGAAATTACAATCAATACACATTATACATTCACAAATCACAATGCATATGTCAATGATAGACCTAACTGAAACCCCCATTAGCGGAAAGGGATAGGTCTCAACCCACTATTGAAACAAGGGAAAAAGGTTGGTGATTGGCTTCCTTAGTCCCCACTATTGGATGCCCATGAAAGGCATAAGAAATCCAACCAAAATAGGACTATTTCTATTTGATTAGATTTACATGGATGGGGGCCACACCCAATTATTATCTGTTCCCATTACTAAACACCCATTGTATTTTAGATTATGCCACTTACAATGATGATGCCACTTAGATTGAATGTCATGGGTAGGAATAGAAATAAAGGGTAACCTCCCCTATGTGAAATGAATCCCCTTGTGATGTCATCTGACTTGATTTGAAAGTCTAAGAGCCAAACATTGCAACATGTAAATGTACTATAAGAATACTAAAAATACATCACAACTAAGAGCCAAACAATGTAATATGTGCATCTATATGGAAGACTAAAATTCATCACAAATTGCAGAGAGACAAAGAGAAGGATGACAAACATTGGGGGCTATAATTCCATTGGTGTAGTGGGTTCTCATAGACTTATAAAATTTCTCATTAAGTCATCAAAACCAAAATGTTCTAGTACATAGATGTCGGAATCATATTTCTCATTAAGTCATCAAAATCAAAATGTATTACATAGATGTCGCAACGCCATTGGCAAATACAAAATGGGGCAGGTCAAGATGGAAAACCTTCTAATGCTCTTCACCTGCAAGAAAAAAAGCCCTCTTAGACCTCAATCCTCACAGAATAATGTGAATGAATGACTTAAATTATTTTTTTAATGCTTTTTTTGGGTTAGAAGTGTCATGTTTTAGGGACACAGTGTTCTGATTTTGGGACACGCCTTGACACAGTGTCGGACACGTGTTTTGGACGTGTCCTAAAACAAGATACGTCCAAAACAAGTGTTCGATACCGTGTCTGACACGATGACACGAGACACTTTGGCCTATTTAGACGTGTATGATGACTTGGCTTGTAAGTTGTCTTTATTTGCTCCTTTGTCTGATCCATAGCCTCATAAATGTAACCCATGGCCAACTTTTCCCCATCCACCCACCGCAACACCTTAATAAGGGGCTCGACAATTTTCACAACCTTTGTTGCTTATTTCCAAAATGTGGTCTCAAAAAATTTCTTGTGTCTTTTTCATCTTGTTTGTGAGCCCACTGTGATGCATTCCATTCATCACTTAAAAACATCTTTTGTAAGTTTTGTGCTTGGGAAAGAAGAGATTGCAACATGAGGAAGTGAGTTGCAAATCTTGTGACAGCGGCCCTAACAAGTTCCCTGCCTCCAGTGTTTTTTCTCATTAGGTTCAATCCAATGAGTGATTGTAGAGATGTATTTTGTAATGCTCTTAAGATGCTCTACAATATTATTGATCCAATCATGTTTCCTATATACTCAAGCACAAGGTCTGTGCATTGTGCAACACATGGGGTCCAAAATATGGTTGTGTATTTGCTCTCTAACATCTTACCAACAAGAACATGGTTAGAAACATGATCTATGATGATCTGAACAGCATTTTCCACCCCCACCTCCACAACAATCTCATCCAAAAGTTGAAATAACAAGTTTGCATCTTTCACCTTATCAAATGCATCAACTCCAAAAAGCTCCAAATCCTCACAAATGCTCAATGAAGATGGTGTGAGGCAAATAGAGAGTGGGGGGTCTCTTTATGGCAATGAGTTAGGTTTTAGAGTGTTAGGGTTTAGGTATTTAGGTTAATTTAAAAAATGATTCATAGTGGCCATGTGTGTGCTTGTCTGATCCCACACCAACTCAGCTGAGTTAGTATAGACTTGACAAGGTCGATACAGACTCGACAGAGTTGATTGAATGTGTACCAAACTAGCCAAGCCAGACCTTGACTTAGTCAATTCAATACCAAAGCAATCACCCAAACCAATTTATGGGTCAATTGGGTGCGATCACCAATCAACTCAACAAATTTGAATCCGAGTTGACCGTTTTTAAAACTTTGGCCAAAACATTAGGAAATTACATCATCGTGCTAGAGGACACAACAACTGACAAAAGACATTAACCCACGATGCAGTGACCAAGTGAAAGTAGTAACTAGAACATCATGAGCAAGGAGAATAATAAGACGATCTCCCCAACAATGATCAACCAAAGAAAAGTTCCTCCGACAAGATGAGGATACATGATATGCAACTAAAGCAACTTCCACCAAAATTCTCTGTCAAGAATTCCAAGAAGAGAAGAGACTCTGTGAAGATGTATATGCCCTCAAGTCCATTCAACGTTCCAAATGTACCAGCTACCAATCCCAACAATGTGATGAAAATCACAAATTCAAACCTCATAGAGTATGAGGTGTAACATTAGGCTCCAATTGAGGACATGTACTCTTATTAGGAGTATATGAGAACCTCAAGAATCTCTAGTTGACCTATCATGAAAGCTCAAAGAAGCAATGGTACCAAGACTATGTGGCAGGATGGCACAATTCACATCCCAAACACCACACACTTATTACAATTTGTTTTAATACATCAACTAGAGCTCAAAAGTTTGACTTCAAATGCCAAAAACAGCTTGAAAAGCAAACTAATGCTCACATGTGTTGAGATTATTTATCCTACCCTATCTACTATAGGATGAAACAAAAAGGTCAAGTGAAATCAAATAACTAATGCAACCACCCAAGCATCTCCTCAAGACCATGAAATTTACCCTTGTGTTTAGTTATGATCCAAACAAAGCTTACATTAAAAACAAGGCCTATGTATGCTGGAATTTCCATTATAACATGGCTACAAAATAAAATTACATTACATGAACAGCAGACAATGCTAAATCTAAACATGGATAGCATGTTCTAGCACATGGTAACTCAATATAACACTAGAGTGAACTGAAATAATGTTCTAAACATGAATATGGAAGTCCCTTATCAATCTGCAAAATGTCTTCTTTATGCCTCTCAAAAGGCTGGTTTGGAAGACAAATATCATTCACACCCCCTCAAGAATTGAGAATGTAGGCTGCTCCAACATTAAATTGTCTTCTACCAAGCATGAGGATGAAGAATGAGATGAAACTTATGATCTGCAAATAAAATTATGTTGACAAATAGATGGTTGGAAATCTCTATCATAAAGTTTGCACTCAATATTCTGTTGTTACATACAATTTAAAGCACATAAAACTTGACTTCCAACTGAAAAATCATATGCACAATCATAAAATTATGAAGTAGATGGCAGGAAATTTTCAACACTTTCATTATCAATTACATGCTCAAAAATCTGAAAACTTTCTGAACTATTTAGGAAAGGAAGTGGCTAATTTCTTCATTCTAAACATCCATAATCTGAAAATTTTATTCATAATGAATGTGCAAACATAGTTGTAATTAGCATCTGAAATTTCTGAACATGCACCTTCTATACATGGCTGTCCAAAAGGTTCAGAATCAGCATTTTCCTCCAAAGTATTATCCACAACAATGTCATAGATGGGGTCCCCAAATAATTTCTAATAATCCCTTCCCAAACTATGCTTGTTAATTTTAAAATTACTACCCTCATTTTTGTCACATGAATTATATACATTCAACAATTTATTATCATGCAAAGGCTTCTCTCCAAAAAGAGCGCTCTCCAAATCAACCATTACATCATCAAAATCAGAATTTTGAAAAATGCAATAGCTTACACTCCCCTTGTCTTAATGAAATCTTTTGTTGGAAAGAAGAAGCGTTGTCATTAAACACAAAGTTGGCATCTATAGTATTTTATCTTTCTTCTTCCTAATGTGGTGGGCACTGCGTTGCCAATATCTTCTGCGTGTGGGGTTGATATATATTATAGATTCTTCAACAAACTCATTACTTTTTGTGAAATATAATACAAAATTGACTCATTTGATGGAGAACAAGGCCGCAATTTATTTTTGAGATGCACATATTATCATCTAATGTATTTCACCAAGTATTCAAAAGAGCCATATCTCTTCTTAATTTCAACCAAGAGAGAGCTTGAAGGGTTCTTCTCAAGGACAATTATCAAACCAGCAATCTTCTCTTCAATTCTAGCACAAATATCAATCCAAACACATGCTTCCTATAAATCCGAAATATGTCCATTTTCATCATAACCATACACCCAATATTTTTGAAAAATTTTAACAAAAACTAGAAATTTTTATCTGTTTTGGGCTGAAATCACAATACCACTCCCATGCATTATTTCCATTCAAAGAAAATGCAAAAATATTCATGGACAATATTACTCTCAACAATAAACTTCATGAAAGAAGTAAGATGCTTAGAGCCAACTGGGGTTGTCGAACAAATCTTGAAATTGGATGAGACCAAACCCAAGACTAAAAAATAATGTGAAGATCCAAGAATGCTTTAGAAATCCATAAGCATAACCAACTTTTCCCAAAACTTTAACACCTTAATATGAAATAAAATCTTCATGCACTGTTGGAAACCTAATCCATAGGGATTTTGGTTTCTTTTGTAAAATAATGTTAATATCTAGCCTAGATTCAGTTACTAAGCTAAATAGACACATACCTTCAGAAGTTGAAGGCCAAACGTCACATCTCCTTTGTATAAATAAGACATTCACACTCAATAAACGATCAACCCAATTTGGAGATTTTCCAACACATGTCATGGTATCAAAGCCCTGGTCTAACTTTAAAACTCCATGGCCTACCCTCTGCCTCTATGCTTTGGAATGTTGCCTCTACCCACTCTAACCCCTGACACTACCTCCTCAGATTCGCTATTTCTGTCCTAGTCTGCTTTAGTCTACTCCTCTACCACGCCTGAAAACCCTAATTCATTATTCCTCATGTTATTCCTCTCCACAACCTAGTATCCTAGCTCTGCATTCATATCCACACCTCATAGCTTGGATCTGTGTGTCTCCATCTCTACACATGGTTTTCTTTCTCTGTGGTAGCCCTAATCCTCACACGTCTTTCTAAATTTCTTTGTCATCGTTAATCTCTGTGCGTAATATTTTTTTTCTGAGATGGTAATCCTAATCCTCCCACATCGTTCTCTCTCTGCCATTGTCCTTTCTCTGTCATTAATCTCGGTGTGTAGATGATCTTTGGTGTTGCTTAGGCAACAAGGGATATACATGTGTGACTTGCTTCTTGTTATCCCTCACAACCTGCAACCTTCCTCATGATCTATGTGCTCTGTCCCCAATCCCTACCCTTACCAAAACCCTAACGACAACATAGGAAGGCTTTCCATGATTTTGTGATAGGTGTATCTCCAACACTAAAACATGACTTGGTGCATAAATCCTAACTATCCAGTTTAAACTTGTCATGTGTGGTACCTGCATACCCAACCTGAAGATCGGAGACTAGTATCGACCTGCGTACCTAATGTGAAGACTTGAGGCTGGTATCATCTATTTACTCCCATCTGAGCTAAATATTTCCTTGTGGTGGATTAAGTCGCCGTGAGATGTTTCAAATATCAACCTATTGAACAAATAGGCTTTGTGTTTCTCACTTACTCGTTGGATTGTTTTTGTGTGACTATTCTCATGGATCGAAGCCCTTCACTAGAATATTGGGCAGTATTTATCATTTGGTTGGTAGGTCGACCCAATTTTTGCAGAAGGCTAGATTCTTTGCAAGGCATATTTGAGTGGTATCGACCTTTATACTTTGCAAAAGATGCATATCGTTTCCAAACTTACATATGTACATTGAATGCTTTACAGGATCTAGTACATTACTTGTCCTAATTATTAGTAGTATTTTAAGATTAAAATTGTATTGTAAGACTGTAGTGCAAAAATTGCCATTTTACTGTTTGTATCATAGAGACAAGTATTGTAGAGATTGAATTCTGATTGATTATAGTATATTGTGTATCGCAAAGACTCTTGTAGAGATTGTATTGTAATTCTCTTGCAAACTGCTACAGAGATTACTTTGTAACTTGTATTGCAAAGCCCATTGTAGAACTTCTTGTATTGCAGAATTTGTTACAGAAAGTATATTGCAGATTGCTTGTATTATCAGCCTTCTTAAAGATGCATTCCCTAGTTTACATTGTCGAAGTTGTGCTCGGCAAGAAAGAAAACTATCCAGAATGGTCGAGGAAGGTTAAGCACACCATTATCTTCCATGATCTGTGCGATGACATGTGTAGGAGAAGGCGATGCAGCACCTGAAGAACCTAAAACAGACAGAGCTTGCCATATGGAAGAACAAAGATAAGAAGGCATGTGCACTGATTGTTGCTACATTAAATGAAGAGGTGAGTCAGCACATAATTTCTGCTAAAACTTCTTATGACACTCGAAAGAAACTGAAAGATTTGTATGACTCACCTCTGAAAGATCTATGAAGGAGAAGGCGATATTGCGCCTGAAGGGCCTAAAACAAACAAAGACCTCGCCATATGGAAAACCAAACAAGGAAAAACAAAGATAAGAAGGCATATGCACTATTCGCTGCTACAGTAAGTGAAGAGATGAGTTAGCACATAATTTCTGTTAAAACTTCTTATGATGCGCTAAAAAGAAGAAAAATTTGTATTACTCACATTCCAAATTTGAGTTGATTCAGTTGTTATCGAAACTCTTCAACCTAGAGTTGAAAGACAATGATCATGTTGCCACCTAAAACACACTTGGACACGGGCAAGTCTCCCAACCGTTGTGTGTGTTCCTAAGGGCAGCTTATGAGTTGAGAACCCACTGTCACCTCGGTTCTAAACTCCTCCGTTTAGACCACAACTCCTAAAGGCCAAGGGGGTAGTCCCTACTTACTAAGTTTTTTTTTTAAGAATGTTTTCTGGGAGTTGTAAATTACAAAAATGGCAATCAGCGTGCAGTGATGCAAATATTTCAATGTCAAGCAAACCCTTTAACAATCAACCAGTAATGTATGAAAGAGAGAAACAATCAAATAATCAAAATGACCAGTGTCGTCTCTACTCGGGCTATGGAGTCACAATAATCAACTTCAAATCAGTTTCCTAAAGCATCAACTCATTTACTTCAACAAATATTCAAGAACATGATGACTTCCAATAAATGAGTAAGTTAAAATAAAGTGATTGCAAAGTAGAGAAATGTAAATGATTGTAACAATGTTATGCAAGTGGTCCTGTAAGTTTTAGTAAATTTTATGCCTCTCTTTGACTTAGGGAATTAAGGTGTTTGTTGCAAAGAAATGAACTATTCTAGATGTCTACCCCAGGAGACTATCTCCTTCGATTAGAGAGAGAATGTCGGGTGCTCAACTTGGGAACACAAGGTTCCCACCTAGCTCCACAGGTCAAACTCGAAACTTGTTGGGTGCTCAACTGGAGGACACAAAGTGCCACGAAGCCCCCTACGGCCTCTGCCCCACTAGCTCCACAGGTCAAGCCTCTATTTCTCCTTTCTAATGAAGATACTTATCTAGGTGCCTATTAAACTAGCCAACACAAATCTTTGCCATTTCTCGTCACCCTAGATCGGTCGAACCGACAGGGGGAGAGGATACGGGGAAAAAACGAGGCTTGTGGTAAATTTTATCCTTAAAGCAAAAATTGAACAAAACAAGCCAAGCGCGATATCACAACGGAGGCAGAGCCTACTCGATTATAAGGTGCGGGCAAAAGGAAATAAGCAAATACTTAAAATAAAAATGCTAGCCAACGCAATATTGCAAGGATGGCAAAGCCAAGTCACTTACAAGGTGCAGGCAAAAAACATAAAATAAAGCTAAAAAACAAACTAATCCTAGCCACTCAATCCACTTTCCAAATGGAAAGGATGGGGCAAAAAATAAACTTACAGATATGAAAACTAATTACTCTAGCCCTTCTCCAATTGCTATGTAATGGTGGACATACCCAACTTCCTTTGCAGGCAATGGATGGCAAATTTCAAAGAATAACAAATGCAAACCTAGCCACACAACTCTCTTCCTAAAGAAGAGATGGGGCAAACAATTAAAAGTAAATAATGGAAAATAGCAAGCCCTAGCCCCTCTTCACTTTGCAACACAAGGGTGGGCAAACCCAACTTCCTTTGCATGCAAGGGAAGGCCAACATATATACCTCAAATATAACTTTGAAAATCAAACAAAGAATCAAGTCCAAGAGACTCTCTTGGCTATGTTACAATGACAAAAAATTCAGCACCTTTAGATATAAAAAAATGAGAAAGAGAATGAGGATTTGACCACTTTGACGTAATGGGTTTTGAAGTGGTGACCCTTGGGGGTTTTTTGCACTATTTTTTGCCCAAATTTTGATAGAGTTTCCCCTTGTAAAACCCTAAACTTGTAAAAAATCAGCAAGTAAAATGATGTAAAAGATGCCCAAAATCACTTTGGGACACCTTGCATACAAGTGTAAAAAAAATTGCTCAAGATATGTAATAAAAATTATAGAATCAATGGCTTCAAATAACTTGTAAAACGAAGATTTAAACTAGACTTAAAGATGCAAATAAAGATAAAGAAAAATGCAGAAATTTTTTTAAGGAGTTAGTGTGCTCTTTGCTCTTTCAAATGGTTGAAAAAGTGGGGCATCTAACCAAAGAATCTCACTCTTCAATCCAGATAACCTGTAACTTGAAAGATAAGCTAAACAAACACAAAGAGAGGTGAAATTCTCACAATGATTAAAGAAATCAAACTATTCAACCAAGAAATGCTTGAAGTTCTTGAATGCAAAACAAACACAAAGAGAGGTGAAATTCTCACAAGGATTAAAGAAATCAAACAATTCAACCAAGAAATGCTTGAAGTTCTTGAATGCAAGAGAGAAAAACCCATAAGATCTACACAAACTAAGAAGATCTTACCAAGGAAAAAACAGTTTGCCTCTTTGGCCTCACTTGTACTTGAAAGAACTTGAGAAAACGAGAGCAAGTCACCACCCAACAACACAAGATCTCCTCCAAAGCTTTATATTAAAAACGCCCAATGGCTGGAAATTACAGTGATCTCAAAGAATGAGAGCAAAATGCAAGCAAGAGAGAGCAAGAGAGTGAGAGCATGAGAGATTGTAACCCAAATGAGGAGGGGAAGCCTCCTTAAATAGAAAATATGAAAAAAAGAGGCTCTTTGCTTTGCTAAACAAGTGTCACAAGGGAGAGAGGAGGGGCCAAGAGAGGGGGGCAAGTTTGCTCAAGGAGGGCAAAACCATGGTTTGAGATCTCAAATATGGGGAGAGAAACCCCCAATTTAATGCTTTTAACCTATTGCTATGTCAAATGGGGAGAAAACCACCATAGTGGGGCCCATTTCATTGACTTTAGCTTACCCAAACAATCAAAGAGAGAAGGGGGCACCCCCTAGAGTCAACAACTCAAAACTTGTTACATGCTTGCTTGGGGGTCCCCTTTTGGGTCTTAAATTTATCTTAGGGACCTAATATAAACATTAGAACCTTTACTTGGCCACACCAAGTGACTATAGTCACTTTTCCAAAATTTGGCTCTCTGATTAATTGCCAATTTTCCTGATTTCCTTGACTGACTTTGGCAAATGTGACCAAAACCTTAACAAGACTTATCTGAATCACTTCAAACTTTTCCCAAGGTTGTAGGGTGACTCATGCCATTGATTTTGAGTACCCATACCCCTATTCCTGGGCATCAGATGCCATTTAACCCTCTTTTTAATACAACTTTTTTATGCTGAGGGACAATTTTTAATCACAAAAAATTAAAAAATCCTAGGCAAAACTTAATGAAATTCCGCAAGACTCTGGATAATGTCTAGCATGGTAATATAGAACATTCCTAGACCCCAATCACCCCATGGGACGCCATCACTAGAACACCTTTCACCACTTTGGAGGTAATTTTCAGTGAAAAACTCATATGGTTAAAATCTCTAAAAAGAAATTTTAATTGTCCAAGTGAAAAAACACTCAATGAAAGGACTTCCCTAATGACTAAGTCTTAAGTGATTAAGTTACAAAAAATTAGACCTTCATGTTGACATATCCTTACAAAATCCCTCGCAAGGGTGTGGAAATTTCATAGAGAGAGGAAGAGAAGAAGAATTGCCTCGCTTGATATAATCATTAAGTACTTCATTCTTATCTTCAAGGCACATCCAGCATGTGCGTGGTACATCGTTGTCCACCTAGTTGATTTCGGTGGTCAACAGATCTCATGCATCTGAGATCAAAGCCATCATGCATGAAATCAATGCCATCGGTGTGAAGGTATACCTTCCTCACACTACCTTCATCAAGGTCCTCTACCCCACATATTCGCATTATCTTGAGTCAATTCAAGCTAGTGGCTGACCGAAAGACCTCAAATTTGATACTTTGGTGGAGAAGATTGCAGAGCGAGAGAAAGCTTTTGGAAAGAAGACAGTTCATCCCACTAGAGAGACAATGTGCCTTGCTCAAAAAGGGAAGAATCAACCACATGATTCTTTTAGAGGAGATGAGAACAAAAGAGAACATGGAAGAAAGAATTTCAAAGGCGATGGGGTACACACAAGCATGGTGCGAGATTTGGTCTCCAATGTGTCAATTACGGCAGGAAAGGACATGAGGCAAAGACATGCAGAATTACATGGGAGAAGATCATAGAGAAGAAAGAAGACAAAGGTAAAGCTCATGAGTCTAGTAAAGTTCTTGAATCTGCTCATTTCATTGTTGCAAACTATAATGTTGGCAGAAATGAAGTTATGTTTAATACATCATTTACATCTTGGAGAGATACTTCGCTACTTGACATCGATGCAACTTGTCACATGACATTTAAAAAAGACTTCTCTGAAGAACTGAATGATAATGTAAATGTAGTATAATTTGCAGATAAATCCGGCCTCAAACCCAAGGGAATCGACACCTAGGCTCAAATTGTCTGGATTCCTGACTTTCTATTGCATAATGTTCTCTAGCTTCCAAAGAGGCAAAGATACTCGTTGTCTCTTGTGCACTTCAACAATAGGCCATTCATCCACATATTCAATGGGCAAGTTAAGATAAGGAGATCCTTTCGTTAGATTTTAGCATTAGCATAAATGCTTGAAAATTTGTAGATCAACTTAAATAACAAATGACAAGTGCAGTAAAAAACGCATTCATCACATCAGCACAATGGACACAAGAGTTTTTCACTAGGGAAACACTCAAAGGACAAAAACCCCAAAAAGCATTAGTAGCTCATCTCGTTAATGAGATGACTTAGAAATTAGAAATTCTTCAAAAAAGTTCCTCAAACCCCAATCTAGGTTTAACCACAGCTACAAAGAAATTTCTCAGCAAAATTCAGAACAAGGGTTTCAATGCCTAGGTACTCAAATTTCCAAATTTGCCTCAAATAATCAAAACTGTCCAAAACAGTCTGCCTAGATAATTTTTTAGATCTGCACATAAAACTTTATATCTGCCCAAGAAAACTATCAGATCTACAAAGGAAATTATCAGATCTGCAAAAGCAATTATCAAATCTCCAAAAAACAATTATCAGATCTGGCAATTTTAAGATCTACCCAAAGTCAAAAACCAAACTGCTCATAAATTATGACAGGCAGCCCATAATTAATTTATGCCTGCCCGAAAATCAAAAATAACTACCCAGAATTTTATGACAGCTGCCCGGAGATTAATTACAGGCTGCCCAGAATTTTTCCAGACTACTCAAAATCCACAGATCTGCCTGAATTACAGACTGTCTGCCCGGCCATACTGTTGGGCTGCCTGATATGTTGCCCAAACTGTTGCCCGTCCTTTTTCTGCCCCTGCTCGTCCTTCCTATCTACCTGGTGGTCTGTTTTGGTTGCCTAGTTGCATCCCGGTGTTGCCTGGCTGCCCTATGGAAACTCTGTTGCTGCCCGCAGCCTATCCCGTGGCCCTACGGGCAGGCCTGTGGTCTTCCAAGTCTGTCAGTTGACAACCCAAGACCCTAGGGTCTGCACAACAGCTGCTGCAACAAACTGCTAGCAGCCCACAGCCTTCACGGGGTTGCCCCGAAGGCTACCCAGAGGCTGCCCAAGGGTTGGCAAGCAGCCAAACCCTCACGAGGTAGCAGCCCGAGGGTTGTAAGAGAAGGGTTGAGCCCTAAAGAACCTACCCAAAGAAATATAAGGGCATCCCGTGAAGAGGAGGGCTGCCCGAAACCAATCTCAGCTTCCCAGAATTGATGGTGGCTACCTGGCCGAGAAGATCCTTGCCCGAGAACAGATCTGAAGATAACGTGGAGGAGAGAGAATTTGTTTGATCAAGAATGAAACCCTAGGTTAGGGTTGACCTTCAAATGGATGATGATTGATGCCCTAGCTAGACTCATCCATGCTAGGGCACAATCATGAACTTCTTCTTCACCTGTGAGATCCTTTGATTTGCAGCAGTACCTGTTTGAGCAAGTGTGTGTCATAATGAAATGACTTGATCTTCTTTTATAGCCTTTAGTCATCTGTAAGTGGACCAAAATTAGGAAAGATAAAATAATAATATTTTATTCTTTTCCTAATTTCACTTTTACCTTTTTACCAAAAAGATCCTTTTAGTAACTTTGACTTTCACCTGTGGTCTTTTTCCTGTGGTCCAATAGTCCTTATGTATTTTTTTACTTTTGACTTTAGACTTTTTCCAAGTGCCCCTGTGGTCTTTTTTATTCCAAAAGTACATCATCATAAACCAAGAGAGTTACTAATGCTTTTATCTCACACTCTGTGTGACACCTAGATCTGGTACTAAGCTAACTTAACCAAGGGTAGCTAAGCCTTGGAGAAGTACACAGCCCATAGATCAAGGGTCAGAGTGTCACACATGCCTAAACCCAGTCTAGGGCTTACAGTGCTTTTCTGATAACAGACCAAGTGCCTCAGCCATGGGCTGCATAATTTGACCCAAGGTCAAATACTTGGTAACAGACCAAGCGCCTCCATTCTCCCAGAGAATGGCTACTCAGAACTAGGCCGAGTCTACCCGTACTAGACTGGTCCACATCATGGTCCCAGACCAGATGTCTACCATTCAACAGAATGATCACTCAACACTAGGTTGAGTCTACCCAAGGAAAAGCTGGGTCTCTATATCATGATCCTAGACCAAATATCTACCATTCAACAGAATGGTCACTCAACACTGGGTTGAGTATTCACCGTGGTCTCGGACTAGGTGGCCCCATTCTCCTAAGAGAATGGCTCTCGATGCTGCTCAGAAAAATCAACATTCCCTCTCAGCGAGAGGCATTCTCTGCCATACCAAGCTTGTCACGAAAGTATACGAACTTTGATGCAACCAAAGGCTTGGTCAAGATATCTGCAATCTGTTCATCTGTACAAATGTGCTACAACTTTAGAGCACCTTTCTGCACTAGGTCTCTGATGAAATGATACATCATTTTAATGTGTTTCGATCTATCATGAAACAGTGGGTTCTCTGAAAGCTTTATGCAACTCAGATTATCGCAATGGATGATCGTTGAGTCAAGACTTCCTCCGAACAGATCAGATATCAGTTTTCTGAGCCAACCTGCTTCCTTGCAGGCATCACTTGCAGCAATAAACTCTGCCTCAGTTGTACCCTGAGCTATGAAATCTTGCTTCCTGCTGGCCCAAGAGATCATTGTTGATCCCATACTGAAGCAATAACCAGAGGTACTTTTTCGATCAATTGCACTGCCAGCCCAATCTGAATCAACATATCCAGATAACATTACTCCACTATTGGAAGTAACCCTGAGCCCATAAGTGTTGGGCATGCACTGTTTCAGAGCACTCTCTGTGTCTGGTCTCGTATGCACGAGGTACATCTAGGATCCAAAAACCTCTCTATACAAAGTAGAGTCCATACTTTGTAAACTGGTAGCTGAGTCACCCAACTTTGTTAAGTTGATGGTCATGGGTACGCCCATAGACTTGCAATCCTGCATCCCAAATCTTTGCAAGATGTCTCCTGCATACTTCCCTTGTGTCAGGAAGATGTTGCCTGGCTTTTGACAGTCTTCTAAGCCAAGGAAGTAATGCACTAATTCAAGATCTTTCATCTCGAATTCAAAGGTAAGCTCCCTCTTACACTGCTCTATCAAATGTTCAGCACCTGTAAGGAACAAGTCATCTGCATATAGAACAAGTATCAAAACATGATTATGAACAACCTCAAAGTACAAGTTAGACTTAGCTATACTTTTGGAAGACCCCAAGTCATGGAGCAATCCATCCATCCTCACATACCTAACTCTTGGAGCATGTTTCAGTCCATCCAAGGCTTTCTTCAGTTTACATACATGGGTCTTCTTCCCATGAGTCACAAAGCCTTCAGGTTGTTCAATATGAGCTTCCTCCTCAATCTTACCATTGAGGAAGATTGTCTTTACATCTATCTGATGTAACTTCCATTCGAATAATGCAACAAGTGAAATGATGCTTCTAAAGGTAGTATACCTGTCAATAAAAGCAATTGCCATTACTGACTTTCCTGTTGGTCCGAGAACAATTTCCCACACATCATTCTTCATGATTGACTTGTACTCTTCAATCATGGCATCAACCCATACCTGTTGACTTGTTGCTTCTTTGGAAGGTTTTGCACTGTCAAGCTGACTCATAAGAACTAAGTACTTCTGTGGTCTTTCTCTGAAAGTCTCGAGAGGAGCTTTATGCTTCTCGCCTTCTTGTACCATTTCTTGGTACCGACCTAATCTCCTTTTGTAAGGAGGAACTTCAAGTAGTTCTTCTGATGGACTTTCAGTGTCCTCTGGAACATCTGGAATTTGATCCTCAAATTCCTCTTCCTCCCTCTGAGTTTCTGAAACTGGAAGCTCTAGTGGAGGAACTTCATCTTCCTTTGAAAGCTCTTGTGTTTGATACACAGCTTTCTCATGGAAGACCACATCTCTGCTGAATATCTCATGTAAGCCCGGAAGTGTTGTGCAATGAAGGTGTTCAAACCTTCTATGACACAGCTCACATGGATCAACTACATGTATGGAATCCTCGAAAACCCTGTAAAGGCCTCCCTCTTGAACCCCAATCTGTACTGTTGAGCTTAGGCCTTCATTCTTTGCCCACAGAAGGACTTTCTTGTCCATAAAGAGGACTCTGAAGCCCTTGTCCTCTAAGCTAGCAACAGATAAAATATTCTTCTTTAAACCAAGAACATAAAGAATATCATCAATATGAAGAACCATACCTGAGTCAAGTTGAAGTGAAGTTGAGCCAACTCCTTCAATCTTGTAAGTGGAGTCATCTCCAAGTTCTACCTGAGTGGTGAACTTCTTCTTTTTGTAACTAGTGAGAGCTCCACGGTACCTGTCATGTGCCAGGAAGCACCACTGTTCACCAACCAAGAAATGGAACAATTTGAGAAAGAACCAGTGAGAGCAGAAGTCAAGTAGTACTCTCTTCTAGGCTCTTCATCCTTGTTAGCCTTGGTTTTCTTCTTATTCTTCTTTGGTTCTTCTTCTTCTTCTTTTGCAGCAGATGCTTGAAACCTTCTCTTGGGTTGCTTCTTGTTCTGCCTGCAGTCTCTAGCAAAATGTCCAAACTTGTGGCAACTATAACATTCCACTTTTGACATGTCAGAAAACTTACCCTGAGGTTTCTTTCCCTTCTTTTGTTGAGAGAAAGGCTTCTTGAATTTCTTTGTCTTTGCTGCAAGTGCAAGATTGTTCTGCTTAATTACCTTGCCAGAGTTCCTTCCTTCTTCTTCTATGCAATCATGCCAAAGCCTTTCAAAAGTTGGTTGATTCTCTCAACCACAAACAGATGCCATGAAAGTTTCCCAAGAGCTTGGGAGACCATCAACCACTGTTTGCAAAAGGTCATCATCATCAACAATAATACCAATAGCAATGAGTTGATCTCTTAACTGTGCAATCTTCGTGAAAAAGGAACCAACGCTTTCATCTTTGTTCAACTTCAAAGTTCGTAGCCTTTTCTTCAAGACTCTCTTCTGACTAGGATCCTTCGTTTCATATATGTTGACCAAAGTATCAAAGCATTCTTTAGCAGTCTTCAAAGATGTGATGTTGGGCATCACCGACTCTCTGACAGAAGCATAGATGATTCTTCTAGCCTTACCTTGTTTCCTCTTATAAGCAAGCCTACCAGCATTTGTTGTTGGCTCTTCTGTAACATTAAGAACAATGTCATCCAAGTCATTCTCATCTAGAATGGCTGTCAATCTGGCTTTCCAGGAGTTGAAGTTTTGTTGAACCATAGAGCTTCTCTTCCGGTTTGAAACCATTGGTGGCCATCTCTACCACTTAGTCAAATGTTAGATCTGCAAATCTTATCCCAAGATCTAGGAAAAACAACAGCAGTGTCCCTTCACTGTGTTTTTCACATGCTAAGCTCTGATACCATGTTAGATTTTAGCATTAGCATAAATACTTGGGAATTTGCAGATCAACTTAAATAACAAATGACAAGTGCGGTAAAAAACACATTCATCAAATCAGCACAATGGACACAAAAGTTTTTCACTGGGGAAACCTTCAAAGGACAAAAACCCCAAAAAGCATTAGTAGCTCATCTCGTAAATGATATGACTTAGAAATTCTTCAAAAAAGTTCCTCAAACGTCAATCTGGGTTTAACCACAGTTACAGATCAAATTTCTCAGCAAAATTCAGAACAAGGGTTTCAAACCGTAGGTACTCAAATTTCCAAATTTGCCTGGAAATAATCAAAACTGTCCAAAACAGTCTGCCTGAATAATTGTTCAAATCTGCCCAGAAAACTTTAGATCTGCCCAAGAAAACTATCAAATCTGCCCAAGAAAACTATCAAATCTGCAAAAACAATTATCAGATCTGCAAAAAGCAATTATCAGATATGGCAATTTTCAGATCTGCCCAAGCCTGCCCAAAGTCAAAAACCAGACTACTCAGAAATTATGATAGGAAGCCCATAATTAATTTCTCCCTCCCCAGAAATCAAAAATAGCTGCCCAGAATTTTATGACAGCTGCCCGAAGATTAATTACAGGCTGTCGGGAATTTTTCCAGATTTCCTGGAATCCACAAATCTGCCCAGCCATACTGTTGGGCTGCCTGATCTGCTGCCCAGACTGTTGCCTGTCCTTTTTCTGGCCTTTCCCGTCCTTCCTGTCTTCCCAGTGATCTGTTTTGGCTGCCCTGTTGCAGCCCAGTGCTACCCAACTGCCCTGTGGCAGCTCTGCTACTGCCCATAGCCTGTCTCGTGGCCCTACGAGCAGGCTTGGTGCAAGGAGTCGAAAGTGCATCTTCTTGTGGTACCCAAACACCATCAAAGGATGTCGTCTTTATGATGAGGTAAATAAATAAATTATACTTTCTAGAGATGTCAATTTTCTTGAAATGAATAAAAATGGCTAGACTATTAAAAAGCAACTTGATCGTCCAAAAATCTACCCATGTAAAGACATTCCATGAATTTGAAAATGAGACTCCACATGTTGAAGGGGGTATCCTTATCTAAGATCAATCTTTGGAATCTCCTTTTGCAGCACCATCTTCCCCTCGTGAAGAAATTCCTACCACTTCAACAAGACAAGAAGTTCAATAGGATGATGTGATTGAGAGGATTGAAAGATTAAATCTTGAAGAGAATGAAGCACCACCACCTGAGAAACTTAGACCCTCAAAGAAAGTGCTAAAGTGGATCATGAAGACCCCTGAAAGTGTTCATCCTAATGAAGTCAAAAAACAGTAACCAAAAGTTCAACAAGACAAGAAGATGAAGGAAATGCAAATGACTCAAATTTAGGTGATGTAGAAGATATGGATGTTTCATATGATTGTGAATTGAATTTATCTATTAACCTTGTAACAACTTCCTTTGAAAAAGTTGCTTCTCATGCTAAATGAAAATAAGCCATGTAGAATGAATATTATGCTCTCATCGAGAATGGTACATTGAAATTGGTGGACCCTCCATTTGGAACCAAACCAATTAGCCACAAGTGAGTCTACAAGAACAAGTACAAATTATATGGCTCATTCGACAAACATAAGGCGAGGTGTGTAGCAAAAGATTGTGAACGAAAACAAGGCATTAACTCTAAGGATACCTTTTCCCCCACAACAAAATGGGCTACCATCCATACTCCATTGGATTTGGTTGCACAAAATGGGTGGAAAGTTAATCAAACGGATGTAAAGACTACTTTCTTGAATGGAGACTTAAACGAGAATGTCTTTATGTGTCAGTCAAAAGGTTTTGTTGGGAAGGGATAAGAACGGAAGATATACAAGCTCATCAAAGCTTTGTATGGCCTAAAACAAGCACCTTGTGCATGGTACAAAAATCTAACCAAGCATCTTCTAAAATTGAATTCCAAACACTTTAATCTTGATGATGCAACACTATTCCTCCAGTAAATTGGAAGATATACTATATATCTTGTAGTCTATGTAGATGATTTGTTGATGAAAGGGAACAATGAAATCTACATTACATCCTTTAAGAAATAATTGAAGAAAATCTTTAAAACATTGAACATCTTCACTACTATTTGGGGTTTGAAGTGACTAGGAATCCAAAGTACATATTCATCTGCTAGAAAAAGTACATTGGAGAGTCATTGAATAGGTTTGGCATGACAGAATGAACCCTCTCTCTACACCAATGGAACAAAATTTGAAGCTCACATCGAAAAAAGCAATGAATTTGAGAATGAAACCAAGTACAAACAATTTGTGGGGAATCTTGTCTACTTTACCACTACTAGACCAAATATTTCATTTGTCGTTAGGGTCTTTTCCAGGTTCATGAAAAAGCTATGTGAAGGACATTGGTATGTTGCAAAAAGAGTTCTCAAATACTTGAAGGAGACTCAAGACTATGGACTTAAATATTCTAAAGTGGATGACTTCAAATTAATCGAATATTCTGATTCAAACTTTGATGGCAATAAAAAGAATGGAGTGTCTACTTCAGGCTACCTCATGGGTTTTGAATCAGCACCTATCTCCTGAAGATCATGCAAACAATCTATTCTAGTAGATCCCACAACAAAGGAAAAATATGTGGTTGTTGCAGAAGCAACAAAGGAGTTTGTGTGGCTCAAGAACAAACTTGAACAATTGCAGGAGAAACAGGTGAATTCTACTCCTCAATTGGTTAAAACCACTTATGCGAAAAAGTGCCAAATTCCATGATCAAACTAAACACATCAACACAAAGTACCATCTAAATTGATATCATGTAGAGGCTAAGACCATTATTTTGAGACATTGTTCCACAAATAAGCGAATTGCAGACATATTCATCAAAGCATTTGGAAGATAAAGGCTTGAAAAGTTCAAAAAAATGCTTGGACTCACAAACACCCCTTTCGATTAAGGGGGGAATGTTGGAAACGTTATCTATAGGGATTTTAGTTTCTTTTGTCATTAGAGAAAATTTGGGGTCTAAAATGGGCATTATAAAAAGACGAGCCATCATATAAGAAAACAAGCCAACCATAATTTCTTGATGAGTTGGAATGCAAGAACCAATAGAATTTCAATAAAATGAGTAAACCATAATGGCTGACTTGATATATTTGTCATTAAAAACACTACTTTTTTTATTTGTATTTCAACATATCTCCCTGTGTTTTTACTCAAATTTCGAGCGGGAGCACTCGTTCGATGTGGAAATAAATTCCGCATTTTCAACGAGTACCCACACTGCATACTTTTGACCGACCCTGCTGCCCCAAAAACAAGAAATACCTGAAAAAACGTCTACCTAACAAGAAATACCCTATTGCATACTTTTTTCGAGCATTTCTTGTTTTTGGGGCAGCAGGGTCCATCAAAAGTATGCAGTGTGGGTATCATCATCAAGTTTTTTCAAATATTTTTATTTTTGGGGCAACATGGTCCATCAAAAATATGCAGTGTGGGTACTCGTTGGATGCAAAATTTTATTCTGCATCCAACGAGAGCTCCTACTCGAAATTTGAGTAAAAATACAGGGTGATATGTTGAAAATATGAACAAAAAAATAAGTATATTTTCTTTCTTCCTCCAAAATTAATAAATATTATTTTATTATTTTCCTAAGAGGCCCATTTTAGACCCCAAATTTCCCCTAATGAAAATAATGTAAATATCTACTCTAAATTCAATTACTAAGCTAAATAGACATGTACCTTTGGAAGTCGAAGGCCAAAGGTCACATCTATTTTGTATAAACGCTCAATAAATTATCAGTCCAGTTTGGAGTTTTTCCAAGGCCTATTATGCACATAATCTTCATAGCCAATAAAATGAAATGTGGAGACACCAAGGTGAGTTCTTCAAGTATTTGTTAGTTGTTGTTACCTCCAAACAACAAACCATCAAATGCCAAGATGAGAAAATGATCTACAAGAAAGTACTCTCACCATACAATGTAGTTGATCTACAAATTTCCAAGAAGAAATGACTTTATCCCCAACAATAGCACCAAGATGTTACAACAAAGTCTAGCACCACCTAAATGATGTGAAGTCCCAAGCATCAAGGAGCTAATCTTGCGTAACTTCAAGAAGGCCACCCACTATCACCTCAATGGCTCATCCTCTCTTTTAGTTGTCTCTCCTCCCACTCAAGGGGAGAAAAGTAAGGCCATGGCATGGAGTCTCTAGGTGATATGGGGAGAGTACACCTTAACAAAATGTGTGGTAATTGTAGCATAGCATATCGAAAAGGGAATGGGGAAAGAGATGTGGAAAAGTATAAAATGGAGGGAGGGGGGAACAAGGGAATAAGGTAATGTGACTAGTGTCTATCAACTTGAGCATTAATGGAGTCAATGAAGCACTGCAACATAAATGGACTAGTCTATCACAATAAACAATTAATGTAGGCTTATGAGGGAGAAAGGACTAATGTGTCATATTCAATGAAAGACTAGTTTGAAACCTCCATCGTTTACTTGAGTACCTAAGGTTAAAGGAACTAATTTGAAACTAGAAACCTTAAGATGTTTGCTGAAAATTAAAAGCAGAATTCCATTCTTGGAGGTTATATTTGATACTCATCAACTATATATAAAGATGTTATATTAAGATAAATTATTAATTCATTTCAGTAACTACGTGTGTCAAAAGAATGGAAATAAGGCATAATTAGAACAGCAAATAGATCAAGAGAGAGAACCTCCTCACATTGACTATCCCTAAAATAAATTAAGTTTATTATTTGGCCTTTATATAAGTGTGATACAAATAATTAACAACAAAATTGAAAAGCAAAAACATCACTAACAACAAGCCAACAATACCTCCTTTCTTCATTAGTCTTCAAGCGTTTGATACACAAGTGAGCATCATCCTCATCTCCAAGCTCCTACTCTAACTCCTCCACTTCGCTTACTTCTCAAAACTTCTAGCACCCAACTCACCAATTACAAATTACCAAAAAATTGAGAGAAAGCTCCTTTTATATAGAGTGCACCAGATCACTCTTGTGTTGCATGGGTATTCGTATCGGGGGGTCGGGTACACGAACCAATACCGAGTACTTGGGTACTTCAATGGTACGTCCCTAGCTGTACCCAAATCAAATCTCACGTACTAGGTACTTCATGTATAAAAATAGGGTTCTCGCGTGGATTTTGGTATGTCGTACCATGTGTTTGGGTACGCGGTCGGTACAGCCATTGGACAGTTTATCTTAGCTCGTTGTTCGGGATGAGTCAACTTGCAAAGTTTGAAGTTCAAAATTTTAAAAATTCAATACTAAAACACTAAAACACATGTTATGTGGGCCCTTGCCCCTTACCTAAACCAACGCAACACTGCATTTCTCACTGCTAGTGCACTGTGGTCGCTACTCCAGCAACGACGTGACAGAGGACCTTAGTGATGCTAATGACATTGATCTTAAGGCTACTAATCACATGGCTTGAAGAAGCCAAATCAACTATCTTGTTCATGTTCAATGTTTACTGTTTTGAACTTTCTTTTTCATGTCTAAAAATGCCTTTAGGCAAATTTTGGATGTAGTATGGCAATGAAGTTTGAACTCATGGTGTCATAGACATATAATATTTTATGTTGTTAATTATATTAATATAACTTCAGTCTTCTAGTTGATGTCTGCTATGAGTCTATGTCATCTGATTTATCAAATTTATTATTTTATGTTTCAAATTTAAAATTGCGAATGTTCATATGAATCATTGAATTTAGAAATATCAAATACGCATGTATGATGTGAGTGTCAAATGTCGTATTTTTATAAATTTTAACACACACACACACACACACACACACATATATATATATATGTCTACAGTACCCTCGACATACCCAAGTACCCCGTTTCAAAAAGTGGCGTCCCCGTCCCCGTACCCACATTTCCTGGCAACTTAGGATCTCTCATATAGTAAAATACAATATTTGTTTAACTAACTCCATGACAAGTCCAACAATAATAAAATATTGGAGTTAGTTAGATCTATCCAATCATGGTTGACAAGTGAAATGGGTGAAGTGAAGTCTCTTCTCTCCTCCAAAAGTATGATGAACTAGTTCAAAGTCAGTTTAACTCTCAACAAGAAAAGACAATCTGTGAACAAGACCAGTCAAAGATGCAAGTAGACCCCCTAGTGGATAAGGTTAGGTGAAGAAATGAGTGTGAATGGATGGAAGTGGTCAAGAAGACTAGGGTGCATGCACAACTAACCTCTCAAAACAAGTGCAAGCTCAACGACCTCCTCCACATGTGTTCCCAACGAATTTATAAAGGGGGCAGCCATTAAAAAAATTAAGAAATAATCTTTTTTTTACTTGCCTTAATGTGTGACAAAAGGGGAGCACACCTTCATGTGTTGTATCACATGAGACATAAAGTTGCATTCTATAGTGAAATATTGAAACATTTTCAGATGAAACTTTAGGGAATGAAGCATCAATAAAGGTTTATAACATATGACTAATAATAGGCCAATAATGTAGCACTCGACCTAAGGTTTGGATTTAAATTTTTAATTAATCAATAATAAAAATATCACAAACAACTTTTGTATGTTCACACATGGAAAAGGTGATTTACTGAAATATAATAAATGAAAAGTTAATTATGAAAGGGAAACTCATATGAATATGGATGAAATGACTCATGCACCCTCTAGGATTGATGATATGGTGGAATATGAGTGTGACATAGTCTATGCCGAGGAATAAAGTGGAAATATAATGAAATGCCAAAGTTACCTAGGTACAATGATTGAAAAGTCATGAAGAGACTAATATCAAGACAAAACACTAGGAAATGACATCCCCCTGCTAGAGGACACAACAACTAAGAAACAACATGAACCCAGCATGTAACAACCAAGTGAGAGTAGTGACTAAAACATCACAAGCAAGGGAACAATAAGATGATCTCTCCAACAATGATCAACCAAAGAAAAGTTCCTCCAGCAAGATGAGGATACATGATATGCAGTTGAAGCAACCTCCACCAAAATTTTCCATCAAGAATGCCAAGAAGAGAAGAGGCTCCATGAAGATGTATTTAGCCCCAAGTCCATCTAATGCTCCAAATGTACCAGATATTCATCCCATCAATGTCATGAAAATCACAACGTGAAACCTCATACAATATGAGGTGTAACCTGGCTATTTATAATAGCTTTTCATTGAGAGTTTAAGCAAATGTTTTTTCTGGTAGAACACTATTGTAACTAACAAATGGTCGGCGGGCCAAATTCTACTGTAACTTAGCCTAATCCTCATATAAGGATTCTGCCAAGATGGACCCAGTAATCATTAAGGGCATCCAAGGCATGTCCTGGCAGATAAGGGGGTTACAAAGGAATGGTATCCATCTCCCCAATTAACTTCCGGTGCTAACATTAATCAATAAATCCTTGATTATTAATCTGATTTTATTTATTGCACTTTCATACCAACCTGATTGATCAGATAATTAATTTCAAGTTTAGTGTTTAATTGATTTTGATCATCAAACTCAACTTTAAAAAATCCAATTGTTGTTAAGAACCACCAGGCTTTAAGAGATTCTCTCTTTAAAATTACCAGCAAATTGACATTCTGTGAACAGATCATAGCAGGGAAGGGATTTGGTCAACCCAATAATCCCGACTACAACAATAGGTTTTTGACCTAGTGGACCATTACCAAAATCAATGCCAAATTACTAAAGTTTGAATAGAAAATATAGTAATTGAGACTTGCAGGTTAAATAAGCAAATTTTCACTGCATGCACACATCACACAAGTTCATGATTATGCATGTCTCTAAAAAGAACCATTGCAAAGAAAAATGAAGCACGAATATACATGGACAATGAAAACCCACACACCAGGAATAAAAAATAATATCCAAAATGAACAAAGAGTTTAATCTAAAATTAGGGATTATAACTAAAAATATTGTTGTGTAATAGGGAGGTGATGGTCACCAAAAATAAAGTGGAACTTGAATAAAATAGGCAACAAGAACAATACTCAAGGTGGCAAAACGCACAGGCATCTTAACAAAATACACCAGATTTGTACATGGTGTCAAAAACTGCCAATCCTTTTGAATTATCAGATTGGCCGCTATGGGGTATTTCTGATTTTATCAGTCCCATCTTTAACAATCAAAATAAATCATTTTGAATACCTTAGCATTGTTTGAGAGTATTGAGCATTAACGTGCCTACATCTGTCTCTATTTTGGTTCAACTGAACATGACAATAAAATTTGTTCAGTTGGAACATCTCCGATCCACATCCAAAACTGAATTCCCTTGAATAGTAGACTTCAGTACTACCAGTATAGATCCATCTTAATTTTGGCTCTACCAAGGGCCAAGAGAGATCAAATCCTTTGAGGTGCAAACCCTTTGTACAGTGCTAAAATTGAGTAAAGGCTGCACCTCAAGAGATTTAATCCATCTCTACGCTTGATAGAGCCAGAGTTAAAGATAAAGATAAAGGCATAGCTTTTAATATACGCGCACACACACATACACACACAAAGGATAAAGATGCGGCTTATATATATATATAATTTCACCAAGGATAAAGATGTGGCTGCATGGAAAATTTGAACCATATTCTTTGTTCAGGGAATTATAAACTTGTACCAAGGCATTATACATCTCCGGGTCTGGTTTCTTGTATATATTATTTCAAAAAGTTATGTTTTGGAATGGAATAGACTTTTTATTTACTCAGAGTACACTCTCTTGCATACATTAGAATCGAAAGAAAAGGTTAAGAGAAATCTCCATTACAAAGTCCACCGTATCATTGGATTGCTGCAATCCACATAAGGATGACCACTTTTATTTTAACATTGTATTTGATAATATTAATATATAAATACATAAATTGTTTTGTTGTCAATTGTGTATGCGCACACACATACACACACACATATATCCCTTCATAAATTTGTGTAAGTAAATTTAATTGTTATCAAATCAAATTGCAACAAATATATATAATTGTTTGAAGTAGTAAGTTTTAAATAAAGATACATAAATAGGTGATAAGTCATTTGTTGAATGTGTGTGATGTATTTATTAACGATTGGTTTTGATTATATATAGAGAAAGATAAGAATGCCTGAAATTTCTCAGGTTTTATATGAACGGAATTTTAAATTGAAATTGGATATACATTTATGTAACTATGTTTTGCAATTTAGTTAATTTGAATTTAGTTCCAATATGTTCTTGGTTATATAATTTTTCTTTTTAATACTTTTTTGGACCAACATGTGACAGACATGACACATCTCACTCACTTGGGCTGTAGAAAAGGCCTCACGGCCCAATAAAGTTTGGGATGAATGCTCTTCTTCTACCCTGTTTTCTCATCACTTTCCCTTTGTGAGGTCTTATCAAGATCTATAAGCATGAACTGTTAACTTTTCATAAACCATATCTGATTGATATTTATTCACTGATTTTTATTTCCAGTCTTAATTTAACACAAAACTGAATCAGAAATAGCAGTACACTAATTTACTTAATAAATGATGCACAGCCGAAAAATCAAATAACCATATACAGTTTGCACAAGATATTTTACCCTGGAAACCACAATCCCCTAAGTCACCTGGTTCGAGTTCGTGTTCAAATTCGACAAAAATTCGGCAATAAAAAATTTGGCGATAAAATTCGACACTAAGTTCTAATAATTATAAAATTTGAAGATTAAAAAATATTTACACTATTTAGCATCCCAACCAGAAACTTATATTCTTACAGAATTACATAACATCCTTTCAGCTTGAATGTAAATATTAACATAGATTATTAAACTAAGTTGTTAAAAAAATCATGTCATATAATAATATTAATAAACTAAAATAAACAAACATTAATTTTTTATTATAATATTTTTTAAAAATTAAAATAATCAATTTAATATAAAATCATTTTAGCAAAATTCAAAATTATTTTTTTAGACTCAAAATCCTTTTATGTAAGAAATATATTTAAGCAACGCATCCCTTCCTTTGTCGGGTTTCATCAAATATATCGTGTTGAACACCACCATCACCGATGTGCCTGTTAGCTGTCAAGTAAACACTGCAGACTCGAGGCTGGGCACCGCTGCGCCTATTCAACTATCAAGTAAACACTGCAGATTCAAAGCTCTGTCCTCTGCGACTCACGGAGCAACGACTCCACACCACTTCACTCAGAGAACAGCGACAACCTCCATACTTCAATCTTCACTCACGGAAGGATTCACGATGGAGCCTCTCTCACAAACTCGTGTAATGAGCAATGATATAACGCGGAGGTAGTTTTGGTCACGACTAGGGTTTACCAATGGAGAAAATCGCCGAATTTCAACGAATAGTTCGCCAGACACAGAAAATCGACGTTTTGGAATTTCATGGCGAAAAATCGC
The DNA here is from genome assembly GCA_001517045.1 of Pseudotsuga menziesii. NCBI lineage: Eukaryota > Viridiplantae > Streptophyta > Pinopsida > Pinales > Pinaceae > Pseudotsuga > Pseudotsuga menziesii. Next base: position 151,946 of record LPNX010762955.1, read on the forward strand.
CGAATCCAGTGACTTGGACAATCCCTGGGGAAAACCAGCAAACAACTTGTCTTTTATTGCAGATTTGTAAAAGCTCTCACAGTTTAAGTTTTCCGAATATAACGCACCAGATCTGAGTCAATACAACTCCAAACAGCCTCAAACCACCTCTCGTAGCTTCCTGAGGAAAAAGTGTCCCTGAATCCACCCTACGCTTGGACTCTTGACTCACTCATTGTAAACTGTGCCCAAACTCTCAGCAGTGAAGACAAACCCAGCTTGAGAGAATCACTCTCTCCAAAGCGTCTAAGAGAATCCCTCTCTTAGATCTGATCACTCTTTCAGGTAATCTCAGCTTGAGAGAATCCCTCTCCTAAGCCTCTAAAAGAATCCCTTTCTTAAATATAATCACTCACTAATCATTGAATATCAATAGTCTCACACACACTAACAATGACTCTATGTCTACAACTCCGCATAGACTCTTTTATAACATTCACTTTATGCAAATACCATGGACCCTCCACTACCATAAAAGTCACTTTTACAAAGTCTGTCTAAAGAGTTCCTTGTCTCGGACACTACTACATGCTAGACACCAAGCCGATGCAGTAGTATCTGTCCGAGCAACAAACTCTAACATGAACAAGATAATTTGTAGGGACTGTTCAGCAGCAGTGCTTGTCTAAAATGTTTAATCACAATTCTTTTCTACTTTAGGATGCTTCTCAGATAATTCCATGCTTTTAAGCAAATTAGTATTTGGTGTTTGTCAAGTAAGTCAATGCTCATTGCTCTCAGATACTAACCTTTGACAACAATACTAACTTCAGAAGAGACTGATCTATAAAGTACACTGTCTGTGTAGCAGAAAGTCTGTTAGCGGTTACATATATCATGGAGACTTCCTAAAACTCTGCAAAAACACCAAGGCACTATTGCTGAATTGTCAAACCAATGTGGCCATACCAATTGGATTCCAACATGCATGGTCGTCCATCTATTCCACAACCAAAAAACAGAAACACAAAATTTAGCTAATGCTAAACCAAATCTAAAATTTAATATGGAAACTTCTCCCCTCTTTTGTCCCTCCCTTTGACCTTTCAATTTTTGTATTTACTCAAACTATTGCAGTTAGACTGAATTATAGTTATTTCTAGGTATATTGCATCAAGATTATTTTGAACGATGTTTTGAGCAATACCAGAGTGGCTCATCATCAGGACTAAGAGATGCCCCTCCCTTTGACCTTTCAATTTTATTGTTTTTGCTGACATTTCCATCCCTTAGTTAAGCAGCTTTCTTGCCCCTTTTTCATGTACATTGTGCAACTTCAGCTTTCCGAGTTTTTGTTTAAGTTTTCTTATGGAACCCTGATTATGACATTCCCACATATAACTAACAAAAAGTTCCAAATTTATTTGGCCTCCATGGTTGTTTCAATTAGAAGGAAATAGAAACCGGACGAAATCAAATGAACTTCAACCCCTAAAAAAGTGAAATTATACTAAAGCACGGTATGCCATTAAAACTGCACCCTAACTTGAACAACGAACTGCTGCATTAGAGAAGTATGTCAGCTCACTTACTGGTAAAGAATCCCAAAGTTATCTGCAACCAGCAAAACATCTTTCTCTGCATTGATATCCATGCCATATAGCATTCTCCATGTTGCTGGTCCCTGGTCACAAGGAACAGACAACAATTTATAAGAGGTGTAGTGATGGGATTCGCGTTGAGGATATAAAATTGGGGACTTCATTGAGATCAAAATAACCCATCATGCATATGTATTACATTCCATCCATCAGGATTGGTGTCCATTAGGAGGATTGGAACTCCTGTCTCAATATCAGTGCAGCTAAGTGTTCCATCAGATCCTGATGTATAGATATATCCATCCTTCATGGGATGAAACCTGAAATCACATAAGTTAGATGTTACTGCATTCTGCATGTCAAAAGTCAATTCTTCCACTCAACTACAATTTCCCTAACCATAGGTAAGGACTGAAAATGCACAAAGAACAAACATGGTGGCAGCCTAAGAAATTTACTTTATACTGTTCAGAATGCAGGAATGTACTGTTTCGTAAACTGTCTTCTCTGTCACTTTTTCATAGTCCCAGATACCAATTTGACCTTTCTTTTGACCCAGAAAAAACAAGTTAGATGATCAGCTTAGAAAGAACTGATAGGAGTGGCAGTACAAATAGAATCCAGCCAAAATTGACTCAAGGTGACTATTTCAAGAGTCTCAATTAGCAATCTAATCAAGAAAGATCAGGAAAAACATAGCGAATTCCAGATTTCAATAGAATTAGCATCCAAACATTGCTTATTTAGCTCTGGTCTCGAAAATACCTTATCTCCTGATATGAGAATATTGTTCTTAGTAGGGTGAAATTCTAAGGAAGTTATACGTCTACTGTGTAACTTGATGATTGCACTGTCAAGCTGGTTGGGAATCACATAAGTTGGCCTGATCTGCAACAAGTTAGAATAAACATGTATTAGCATACAATACTATAAAACATTAAGTCAATCTCAAACATTTATTTTAAAAATAATCACTAGAATTGGGTAACTGCAATCTAAAAATGCTGTGTTACCCCCCTATTTGGATGGGGTGTTTACCTAGGTTTTCCTGAGTTTTTGGGAAAGTCTGGTACATAATAACAGCTGTAAATCAATTCTGGACAATAAGGAAGCAAGTATGGGTGTGTTCTAGGCACTTCTGGGCTTATTTCACTTCCTAACAGCGGTGAAAAGGGGACTTAAACACAGATCTGGGCACTTCCGAGTATGCCCAGATCAACTTGAAGCTCATGTCCTGCCTATCAGTGATTTCCAGCATGAGTTAGGCAGTAGCATTGGAGGTGTCTAGTATGAGATTTGATGCCCAACCTTAGATACACTCCTCGTTTCAACAAAAGCATATTTGGAAGACTTTTTATTGAGTGGAAATCCTTTCAAGCAAATAAATGAAAGCTTGCTGTTTGAAACAAAACACAGGCAGCTTGATGACAGGTTTAAAATTGTTAGAGAAAGGTGGGCAGTTTTGAGCCATTCAAACTCAGGAATAAATGTATGACCTCAATGGATCCTGTAGAATCATGACATGAATAGCAGATTCATGATGCACTTCAGTGGCATCTTGGAAGTGTGCCTGAAATCAATGAACTGGAGGTGGGCCAGGCGCTGATCATCAAAATTTTCTGCTTTAATGATATCCTGGAGCGCATTTGCCACTCAGTCATCAATTCAGATCAATCAAAAAGAAACATATTTTGGATCACAAGACCCTCAGACCTATTTCTGATCTATTTGTGTTTGAAAAGTGATGATCATCTCCAACACACAGAACCTGAGGATTGATGTAAGTCACAGCAGACTAATTCCAGAGCCAATGAGGTTTCAAACTTGCAGCATAATATTTTATAAAGTTCGATCTAACTGCAAATGAAGCAGATCTATTTTTAACTCGTGTCCAGGCAGCCCTGTAAAATGATCTCAGGCAGTATTCTTCCAGTATTCCAAGGCAGTGATCCACTTATAGTTTGTTCCTTTCACTTGGTTAAGTAAGCGCTCAGTTGATGGTGGGTTTAGTGCACTAATGTAACAAGCAGCTGTAGTAAAATAAACAAAAGAATTCATCCCAGGTCACACACCGAGCCTTTATATAATTGACACAGCGAAAGGGTGATATTGTGAACCACCTGCCGGAACTGATGCTATGTATTGGAGAACTGCCAGTTGGGAAGTAGAGGCTGAGAAAAGTAGTTTCAAGCAACGTGTCATGGAAGTAAGGATTGAACGTGTTTGCAAATCACCAGATTCAGCATTCTTCAGAATCGCTGCTACAGTTACGATTATGACAGAGGTTGATGAGGTTCATATAGCAAAAGATCTCAAGGATATGGATCATTAAACTACATGATCTGGTGGCATTGGAAGTAAAAGAAAAGAAAAAATGTCCCAGCAAAGGGTCTATATTGACTACGTTAATGCTATCCATTAGCAGAAGAAGTAATCGAGCAGATTGTGAGAATTGCATCTCAAACTAGATCTAGGAGCTAGAACAATTTCACCATCAAAGTGTTTGACAAAAGATGCAAGAGAAAACAAAGAGACAGAAAATAGCTGGAACAGCACATGTGAAAGGTGCTGATCGCTGATCATATTATTATCAAGTATATTTATAATACAATGGACAAATTCAAGTGGATCTGGAAGCCATTTGGAGTTGTACATGTGTCAAGGTGAGAAATGACCTCAATCCCCCCTAGGTGGACCACTGGAGCTCCAACTCAGCCCAAACAGTCACGAATTGCTATGTGAATGTTGGTGAGGTGTGCTGGGTCATCAAAGACTCCAAGGCATGCGTGGGTGAGAAGATAGAGGCAAGTGGGAGGCTCTAGGTGGCAATAAATGCACCTAGGAGGACCAAAATAGGCCAAATACACCACTAACGCACTTGGTCAAACCTGGATCCCCCAAATCAAGGAGGTAGCACCCCAATGCATTAATGAGGGGGCACATGGGCTAGGTTGACCAAACTAGGGCGCTGTTGTAGGTGTGAACAGGCCAAATTAACCAGATATATTGCTGAATTAGCTCTCCTATGTTTAAACCATAGGATATCATTGTATGAAGGCAAATGAAATTAGCCTAAGGTCTAAACTATGTACTAAGGATGTATTACTACTCCTACACCCTCCCTTAATCCAAACTCAGTACAATTTAATGATTTATTAAGGCCTTGGCAACTAAGGCTCAAGTCACCTTTTACAACAAAATTCTATTGATCCATGTAACAGAGGTAAGGAGGAAAACCTCATGCGACAAAACCTCCCCTCAAAAATGGATTATAACATAGAATCAAGGCTGCATACACTCCAAACTAAAAAAAATGTCTGGAGGAATCTTCTTTTGGGGAAGAATTGGAATGTGCTCAACCAACTCATGAACAATTGCATGATGAATCCTCAGACCATGTAGAACAACTGAAATGTACTAATAGGAGAGCAAATGGTGCTCTTCAGACTTGAATCTCGAACCAAGCAGGATGCCATGCCTGAAAGAGACTCGAATTGCTTGAGAATTGGTGACCCCAAGCAAGTCATAAGGATCTTGAAGCATCAATTTCGAATGAAGATTGTAATCAGCTCCAGGAAGGTGGAACAAGAGTCCCAAATGTGCCATTGTGATGGCAAAAGCTTCTCCATCTTCATATGAACTTGAAGGAACTCTACTAGTGATGGTGGAGGGATATATGGGATGAATAGTGTGAAGCAATGAGATTTCTTCACTTGACATCAAAACCTCTCCATCTTTCGAACCAATATTCTCATGTGAAGAAAACCCATCTTCTAGAGAAGGCTCGCTATGAACATCAACTAGTAATACATCTTCCTCGTTTGTAACAGAAGACATAGAGGAGAAGGGTGTAGAATGGATAGGTAAATCTTCAGCAGTAGTGATGGCAACAACTCGTATGCTCTCTTCATGAACCATAGCTTCTAGACAAGGAGAGGAAGCCATAGAGAAAGAAGCTTGAGTTGGATCATTTGTTGAATCTTTGGCTACTTCTTCTTCTTCATTTCGAACAGCTTCTTGAGAAATACATGAGGTCGAGATCATAGGAGAAAGAACACATAAGGAGGTGCCCATTTGCTTGCGCTCCATATAGCTCACATCTTCTTGCTGCATGCCAAGAGCTTCATCTAGATTTCTCCAAAGCTCGAATGGGTAATCAGCACAATCAAGGAGGTAGCGCATTGTAGGAGGTATAGCTAGACACATAGTTCCATAGGCTCTATCATTGTCATTAAGCCAAGCATCCTTCTCTTGACAGGACTCTAGTTCTCTCACAGCACCAATGGACACATCATAGAGACATTACCTCTTGAGATATGCACACATCTTTGACTTCCATTCAGAATAGTTGAATGGGGAAAGGAGAGAAACAGCTTTCGAATCCATGAAGTTGTTGTAAAAACCTGCAATGAAAAACACTCACATAAACTAGAAATATGCCCTAAACAACAACTCAACCTCACAAGATTTGTTGAAGCTCCAACAAGCTCTGATACCATGTGAGAATTGCATCTCAAACTAGATTTAGGAGCTAGAACAATTTCACCATCAAAGTGTTTGACAAAAGATGCAAGAGAAAACAAAGAAACAGAAAATAGCTGGAACAACACATGTGAAAGGTGTTGATTGCTGATCTATTATTATCAAGTATATTTATAATACAATGGACAAATTAGAGTGGTTCTGGAAGCCATTTGGAGTTGTACTTGTGTCAAGGTGAGAAATGACCTCAATCCCCCCTAGGTGGACCAGTGGAGCTCCAACTCAACCCAAACAGTCACGAATTGCTGTGTGAATGTTGGTGAGGTGTGTTGGGTCATTAAAGACTCCAAGGCATGCGTGGGTGAGAAGATAGAGGCAAGTGGGAAGCTCTAGGTGGCAATAAATGCACCTAGGAGGGCCAAAATAGGCCAAATACACCACTAGCGCACTTGGTCAAACCTGGAACCCCCAAATCAAGGAGGTAGCACCCCAATGCATTAATGAGGGTGCACATGGGCTAGGTTGACCAAACTAGGGCGCTGTTGTAGGTGTGAACAAGCCAAATTAACCAGATATATTGTTGAATTAGCTCTCCTAAGTTTAAACCATAGGATATCATTGTATGAAGGCAAATGAAATTAGCCTAAGGTCTAAACTATGTACTAGGGATGTAGTACTGCTCCTACACAGATAAAAAAGGATAGAATCATCAAACACGTTGATCTCCCACTCTGTCCTCATCTCCACAAGTGGCTCAAGTATCTGTCTTCTAAGTTTTGCAAGACCAGAAAAGACTGTGAGTGTGAGCAATTTGTGGGATCTTATTCAATATCAACTACACATCTATGTTCATGGCATTTTGAACACTGATAGTCAGCCTTTATTGTGGTGTTGAGTTACTCTACATGTTTAAACAAGCTAGATGCAATTTTTTATTATGGATGTTTTCACAATGGTAAGACATTGTATGAAGGCTTCTGGAAGCATTGTGTCGAGGAAATCCTCACAGACTACAAGAAAAAGACATTTTCAGAGCAAGTAGAGCTTGGGGGTGACAGGAGCTACAAAATTGATGGTGTAGGCTCCATCTCATTTCAGTTAGAGTCTAGAGCCATACTTCACATTAATGAAATTTTATATGTGCCAGGACTGAGAAAGAATCTTCTATCAACAGCAACCCTTGAGGACAAGGAATATTGTGTGGTCTTCATGGAAAGGACTATAAATTGAAAACATTGAAATATGTCCCTGATGGAATGATAGAAAATCACATCAAATGTCAAAATCAATGTCTTTCAAGAGATGAATCATCATGACTCATCCCCACTCTACCTCCGGAAGTAGTAGGGGGTCATGTAGGTGCTTTGGATGAGTTAGGCATCAAATTGGAAGCTCCAACTACTTCAGATATGGTGGAAGGTAATGGGGCTGAGGTGGAAACCAATGTGAGTTATATCCTCCCATTGCTGCATATCATAAAAATTATTGCCTAAATTGGGATCTTATTCATCAATAGCACCCTATGCCACCCTCCTCTAGGCTCTAGCCCTTGCCTCTACCTCAAATCTCGAAGTTAATCCCCCAATGACATTAGTCAACACTCTACAATTTTAATGAAACTCCCCATGTTTAATGAGTGAAGGGCACATTTTTATTAAGGTCATGATAAAAAATTTCAACAGCTAATGCCACCAACATCAAGGTACATAGAGGGATTGATGTTGTCACGTCCCCACCCTTCTACCGGCGAGAGTACGCGAATATAATGCTAACAATCCGAGTAATCTAGCCCCATGAACAGAAAATAAAATGCATTGGAAATAAACATACACAGATGCATAAATAATTAACATACAGCAGAAGCAAAATTCATTCATTCATAGCATTTTAACATGTTCATATTAAATCATAATCACATATACAGATGCAGAGATAAAACAAACAAGCATACTTATCTTAGAAGAAGCTTGTCCCGCAACCAGGTACATCGCTGCAACGTTCCACCCAACCATAGGCCAGTGTGCTCATCAATCACTCAGCAACACTGACACCCCCGAGCTGGGCATGATTCCACAAGGAATAAGGGGAACTAGCAGGCTCACACGTAGCCAAGGATACACAAAACTCAGCCAAGCCAACACAGTTGGGTTTATCAGGCTAACAGAGAGTAGGAAAGGTTGACTGCTAAGCTAGTGAGCTCAATCCAAGAGCTATGGACACCTGCCCCAAAACTAGCTTGACTTCTAAGACATCCACACACACCCAACACAAGGAAGCATCCCCTTCTATGCTATGCAATCCTTCGGGCCATGCCTTCCCTTCTAGTGCTATTCAGGGGGTGCAAAGAAGAGGGCTGACTTTCTTCTTGATAAACCTAGTGTGTGTAGGAGCCTCACCCCCCTAGACTCAGACCCCATTTCCACTCCAAAAACAGTTCAACCAAAACAGTGGAGGCATACACAACAATTTCCAGATCTAGGATTGATGAAAATCGACTTGGGAGCCAAAAACAGATTTGTAGATGGGTAAAACAACCCCCTTAGCAGCAATTCGAATTCTAGATTCGTTTATGGCTCTAACGTGGCCAAAATGAACTCAAACGGCACCCAAAATTCGTGGCTCTGTTCCCCCCATTGGCTGTGCAACTCTGAAACACGAAATTCCCCAACCGTGGAGAGGTGGGAACAACACAAAAACGCCCAGGAGTGATCCCAACCACTGAACATTAACAAAAACACTTCCCAGCCCTGGGAAAAATGAAGAACACAACAGAGAGCATGAATGGTGAATGCCAGGAGCTCCAAAATCGAGGGGAAGACCAAAGACGTGAATGCCTCCAGGAATGGGCAGCCTTTTTGGGCAATAACTTGCCCCATAAGTCAAAATCGCATTTCCCAAAACTAATAGCTTCCCAAATTCGAATTTTGGGTTGTCATACCTTGCCCATTCTACGCAATAACCAACTAAACCAACTTCTGGCAATAGTAAATGATTGGGTGAATAAGACAAGAAAGGTAGTTGACAGTTTTGATGGGTTCTCCCTTTGACATTTGGCTTTTCCCCATTGGCCCCAAAGGTTTGAATATTTCCCCCCCCCTTATCCTTAGGAAACCATGCCCCCATCTCATTATTTGTTGCATTGACATAGCTGGTTGTGGGTTTTTAATTAAATTGCATATTTACATGATGTTCAAAATTATAACATGCTTGGCTAGCACAAAATACCATCGACATTGATTTCATCGCCAAACATAAAATGCTAAATCGATGGTGGGGCTTTTGCCTATAGCTCCACACCATGATTAATTACAATATATACATCATATACATTTAATGCAAACGGGGTCAAAAACGAGGTGTTACAGATGTGCTTGATTAAATGCCAATCCAATACCCTCATAACTTGATAAAATCGAATGGAATTGTTGCAATCTTGAAATCCTGAAAACTATTAAGTGTGTTGAATTCTGAATGGGATCTAAAATTCTACTTTTTGCATATGAAGTCCGATGAGGTTAGAACACCACTCTCAAACATCTTGAAACAATTAATGGTAATGTTAAAAATTTAAGAATTTAATATTACCATATATTACTTTAAGAATTTAATATCTATGGTTTTAATAACACTGCAAAAACTTCGCCCATGGATTTATTTTCCAAATTCCATCCAATTTTTTTAGCAATGCAATATTTTCCAAGATATCACGATATATTGGGATTCGGGAATATATCACGACACATTCAATATATCACGATATATTCAAAATATCGTAAATGTCGTAATTTTTTGGTGGTGATATATCGCCAAGGGGAATGACTTGCAATAGGGGCGATATATAGCCGATATATGTAACTATGAATGGGATTATTGAGGAGGAGGTGTACATGGAAAAACCTCACAACTTTGAGGTAATTGGGAAGGAATCCCATGTTTACAGGTTTAAGATAAATTCATAATATTAAATATTTCTTAATTTGTTATTAAAATAATTATTAATAACTTACAATCTTCTCATAAATAATTATTAATAACTAACAGTTTTCTCTCCCATTCATCTCATTATATTTTTTGTTTTTTAAATAGTAATTATGGTTATAACAATATAATGTATTGGTGTATATTTAATTAAAAATACTATATATAATAAGTCTACTACCGTATTTTAGTCATATTGGATTTTTTTGTTGCATATTTTTTCCGTATCGAATCGTATTCGTATCCGTATTGGTACTCGAATTATGCTACTATGATGCAGAGCAGACATGGCAGTTGAGTTAAAGATGGACATCAACATGATGCATTACTTCTTGGGTTTGGAGGTTTGGCAAAAACCGAGGAAGATAATCCTTGGGTAGGGTAAGTATGTAGTTGAAATCCTGAAAAAGATTTTGAATAGAGGATTGCAAACCTATGGCCACACCCATTATCACCAATCTGAAGAAGGTGACAACTTCATATTCGGAGTTGGTTGATCCCACGTCGTATAGGCAGCTAATAGGTTTCTTGATGTATTAGGTCATCACCAGACCAAATATATGTTTTGCAGTGAACACCTTGAGTAAGTTTGCGGTGGAGCCAAGAAAAGAGCATTGGGTAGCACCAAAACATATGTGTAGGTATTTGAGGGGCACGATGGAGTATGGCCTGATATATCTTGAAGATGGTGAAGTGAAGTTGGAGGGGTATACAGACTCAAATTGCGCAAGCAATGCAGTAGACAAGGAAGAGCACCTCAGGGTGTTGCATTAGTTTGGGATCAACAATGGTACCTTGGTTTAGCAAGAAGCAAACTTTTGTGGCACTTAGCTTAGCAGAGGCATTGTATATGGTAGCTAGTAAAACAAGTTGTGAAGCCATTTGGCTTAGCAAGTAACTTGCGTGATTGTAAGAACAAGAGTTGGATACCACAATGATCCACTGTGACAATCAAAGTTGAATCAAACTCTCTAAGAATCTGGTCTTTCATGATCGATCTAAACACATAGAGATAAGATAACACTTCATACGAGACAAGATTCATAAGGGAGCAATAAAGCTTTTAATATATACCCATAGATCAATAGGTAAGTGATATTTTGTCCAAGCCCTTAACAAAAGGGAAGTTTAAAGCATTCAAAGACAAACTTGGATTGGTGCAAATTTCCTTCCTCACTAAGAGGGAGTGTTGAAAAATGTAGCTCGAGCAAAAGCTTCTTGCACAATTTAAGTGTGAACATGCTAAAAAAAGTTCAAGACAACTTTTTAGTGACCACTTAGTAAAAGTGGGAAATAATACCATCTTGTAATTTCACTTAATAAATAAAAGTGAAAGTCTAAATTCTTTTGGTCTCTTAGTCTTATAAAATCTAGATGAAATATTCTAGAGATTCTAGAATATTTGTGAGTTGGATTTGATATAATCTTAGTTGTACACCTCATTTTTGAGATAGGGAGGTTGCTACAATTAAGGAGACTAGTTGAGATTGGTTTCCAGAATCAAGGAAGTTGGTTGCTAAAATTGAGTAGATTAGTTATCTCTCTCAAAGTATAAATAGGACATGATGAGAGGAGAAGTTGTGTAAAGAACGCCAAGGATGTTGAGTGATAAACACATCAAGGAAGCCAAAGAGGAGAGAAGCAGATATCAGAAAGTTAAGTTGTTAAGTTTTTATGTTGCCATAGCTTAAGACCTAACTTGATAAGCATTTAATACATTTTCACAATAACGACATAAAGAGGATCACTAAAAGAAACGAAATCACAAGGTACACAACAATTTACCCTGCAAAACCCTAACGGAAAAAACCCATAAAAAACTTCCTCAATATAGAATCTAGATTACCATAATGCGATGACCAAAGAACAAGGTCTCATAGAGAGAGAGAGCGACCAAACCCCAAGCATAAGAGCCAAAACACCAAAGACACTAGTCCTCCTCCTTCTTTATCCCTCCTTTCTCTCTCTTGCGCAATACAAGTGTGAGTGAGTGTGTATAAATGAGGGAGGGTGCCTCCCTATTTATACTAAACTTCTCAACTGACATTTAACCTAATGGGCCAACCTGTCTAACTGACAGGGCCGACATACCTAGGAAATCTCACAATAATAATTATATTATTCTTTTATGTGTGTTATTGACACAACTTATAACGGAGGGTTTACCTCATGACTTTTACATCAGTGACATCTCCTAAAGGAGGAATAATAATAATGTAAAGTACAAGTAGAATATTCTTCGAAGTTACATTAGTTCAACACTCCCCCTTAACAAGAAGGGGTATTCTACTGACAGCAACAACAACTGGTGTGGCTCTACACAACATCATCAAAAGGAGAGAGGAGGCATCATCAACATCATCTTTTGGAACATCATCTAGTACATCTATAGATTCATTGGAAGTTTTGAACAACACCATCATCTTCAACGCAGAGCTGGAGTGTCATCATCTGCAACATGGAACTGGGGCATCGTCATCTACAATATGGAACCAGATCATCATCAACAGCAAGGAGCTAGAGCATCATCATCTACAGCATGGAACTGGAGCATCACCTGCAGCATGGAGCTGCAGCATCATCGTCATCTGCTAGAACATCATCATATGCAGCAGGGAACTGAATCATCCTCTGCAGCATGTAGCTAGGGCATAATTATCTGCAGTATGGAACAGGAACATCAGCAAAAGTAGCATGGAGCTAGAGCATCATCATTTGCAACATGGAATCAGGGCATTACCTACATTATGGAGTTGGAGCATTATCATCATCTTTTGGAACATCATCATATGCAGCATCAAACTGAATCATCATCTGCAACATGGAACTGAACCATCATCTGCAACATGGAACTGGGGCATCATCATCTGCATAAAAGCAATACATCACTAGCAACGATAGCACGGGGCTAGCTCATCAACATAAAGTTGGAATAACAACAACAACGACTGCACAAGGTTGGCTCATCATCATAAAGCTGGAATAACAACAACAACATGTGACAGGAATAACAACATCATCATCAACAATTCAAGGCTGGAGTAACATCATCTATGGAAGGTGTAACAACAACCAACATGATCGTTCCTTTCAAAATTTAGGGGATCATGGGGATCATGGACAACACATCTGTGGTACTCAGTCTATCATTCCTCTCGGAATTACGAGATCAAGTCTTTGCGGAGCTACCAATACTGATCGTAGCTAACACATACATACAAAGGACAATCCTTCCTTTCGGAATTACAAGATCAAGTCCACCACTAATTATCCTGGACGATCCTTCCTTTCGAAATTACAGGATCAAGTCCACCAACATCCTGGACGATCCTTCCTTTCCAAATTACGAGATCAAGTCCACTACTAACTTCCTGGACGATCCTTCCTTTCAGAATTACGAAATCAAGTCTAAGGATGATTAGTCCCAACATCTTGGACGATCCTTGCTTTTGGAATTACGAGATCAAGTCCACTCACATCAACAATTAAGACGATCCTTCTTTTTGGAATTACGGGATCACGTGTAAAGATGATTAGTCCCAACATCTTGGACGATCCTTCCTTTCGGAATTACGAGATCAAGTCCACTCACATCAACATTGAAGACGATCCTTCCTTTCGAAGTTACGGGATCGAGTCTAAAGATGATTAGTCCAAACATCTTGGATAATCCTTCCTTTCGGAATTACGAGATCAAGTCCATTCTCGTCAACATTTAAGACGATCCTTCCTTTCGGAATTACGGGATCAAGTCTACGGATGATTAATCCCAACTGAGCTACCTGTTGTGATCTGGATACCGTAGTATCATCAATACTACTCCCCCTTTCGAGGAAAGTCCTTAAGGACAACACCAAGCTTGTCTCGAAAGCGTTCAAACTTCACACAAGACAGAGACTTAGTCAACACATCTACAACTTGCTCATCTGTGTGCACATATTGAAGCTTTATAGCTCCCTTCTGCACCATGTCACGAATATAGAAGTAGCGAATTCTATGTGTTTCGTCTTATCATGGAACACGGGGTTCTTTGTCATCTTCATGCATCTTTGGTTATCACATAGACTCACGGTAGCATCCATCTCTAGATTGAATAGATCTGACAACAACTTCCAAAGCCATATGGCTGCACAACTAGCGGAACAAGCTGCAATATATTTTTCTTTTGCAGTGCTGAGAGCAACACTAGACTGCTTCCTGCCTAACCATGAGATCATGGTTGACCCCAGACTGAAACATCCTCCTGAAGTGCTCTTTCTATCTAAGACAGTTCCTGCCCAATCTGAATCTGTATAACCATACAATATGAAGTCATGATCTCTAGTATAACTGAGACCATAGTCTACTGTACCTTTCAAGTACCTCATCACATGCTTTGCAGCTATTAGATGAACATGGCTGGGCTCAACCAAATTGATGTAGGAGCATTAGTTCTCCAATCCAAACCATGAATGTTCAGTCAGACTTTTAGGTCTAGATATAAGCCCAAGGAGGGTTCATTGTAAAAGACATTGTAAACTTTCATGTTTAATTTTGGTTTCCTAGCAAGCATAGGATAGAAGATGCTAAGTTTAATAGGTGTCAATATAGAATGAGTCATGTAACTAATGCCTAGTTTAGTGGGATGACTCGTGAGAGCATTCAAAGATAATTATTAGGTTGATGAGTTGTAGAATTAGGTGTCTATGTGTTAAGTGGTTATGTAACTATGTCCACAATTAGTGGCATCAGTTGAAGTGGGTTCAAAAGAATTAGGAGTGCTTCATTAATAAAGATTGAGGATGAATTCTGTTATTAGAATTAGTTGCTTGAATATAGGACTCAAGTACAGGTTTTTTAGGAGTTTGTTAAAGAATTAGAAAAACTCTGTTTTGGGATAAAGTTTGGGGAAAAAAAGCCTACGAGAGGAACTCAAAGTGTGAGAAAGGGGGGGGGGCGAGGAAGAAGATGGCCATGTAGAGGAGTATCAAGTCATATGCAGAGGAGAGACGAAGAAGGAAATGATGTAAAACCTATTGAGGGTCAAAGTCCAAGTTAGTGGTGTGGAAGTCCTGTAGTTGACCGCACAGTTGCAGAAGTTTGTTAAGCTTGGAGCGATCCTGTATGATCAGATACACAGTGTATGACTATACACAATTACGTAGAGAGTTTCTGTGTAATGATGTTGTTAATCAAGGAATTATCATAAGAATGGTTGAGATTTTCGATGCAAAGAAGAAATTAAGGCTTGATAGTTACATTACAGAAGTCGTCAAGTTTTGATGGTTGGGATCAGTCGAACAATAGAGTTGGAGCATTACTTATAGTGGAAAGTAATCACCTAAATGCATGAAGACCAAATGGAAGTTTATATACAGAAAATCGACTATCCCTGAGTGTCTTAATGAACGATCAACGATGGACAATGAGCAGTAATGATTTGATAATGGTGAAGAGACAGAAATTAGCAAGGATACAGTTTATCGACAATAGTTGTGAACTATAGAAACAATCGAACGGTGAGATATGACGAAAGTCGGTCAAGTGTTGACGAGGTTGGTCAAGACGTGATGTGGAGGCCAAGGCGCAAAGTTGAGTGAGATTCAATGGTGGAGATTTCATCTCAAAACGGAGGCTGGAGATGGACGAGCGAGAATGCATGTCACAGTCAGAAGAGAGAGGTGTCAAGTGGTGTTAGTTAAACACCTTTCGCCATTATGATAAGACCCAAGTCATGGGACGAGGTCCTATGTTAAATGAAGAGGCACCAAAGGCTATCAGGTTGGGTCTCTTATGGTATTGCGATGGCCTTTGGTCATAAAGCACGGTTCTATGTATATGAGAGAGCGTCGAGGAGGTCAAAGTAGAGCACCCTTTGTATTATTTGCAAATAGCTTTGTGGAAGTGGCCAAGTCTCATGAGTGGTCATATGAAGAATAAAAGGGGCAGTGCATGAATGAGCGTTGTGCATGAAACGAGGCTTTTAATCCTGGAAAAAATGAGTTTTGGGTGCATGAGGTTTTGAGTGCTAGTGCATCAATGAGGACTAAATAAACTAAAGTGTGTAGTGGAGATAAACTTAGTGTGAAGGCTAAGTTAGTGGAAATGAGAGCCTTGAATAGAGGAAAAGTCATAGAGTGTGTTGAAGGCCAAGTGAATTAGATTTAGTATGAAGATTAAACCTTAGCTTAGGTTGGAAGAGTGTGTCACAAAGCTTAAATACACACTAGACTGTTAGAGAGTGTTGATGATCCTCAGGTTTAGGCAGGCTTAGTCATAGGGTTACTATCACAGATACTAACTCAAGGTGTTCACAGCAAAGCATATCTGGTCGAGTATTCATCATATACATCAATGAACCAATGATTTGTCTGTATAGTGTCACATCTACTAATTTGGGCGAAGCATCAGCCAACAACTTTAAGTGTGTATCCATGGGTGTGGCCATGGCTTTACATTCCAACATGTCAAACATTTTCAGGATTTCCACTGCATACTTCCCTTGGTTAAGGAAGATTCATTCTGGGCTCTGCCATACTTCAAGACCTAGAAAATAATGCATCAAGCAAAGGTCTTTCATCTCAAATTCTGCAGCGAACTTCTTCTTACACTCTGAGATTTGGTTCTCATTACCTGTCAGGAATAAATCATCCACATACAACAACAATATGTCAGGTTCATCATCCATAACCTTGAAGTAAAGGTTAGGATCAGCCTTACTTTTGGTAAATCCCAAGCTCGTCAAAAAACTATCGATTCATCCATACCAAGCTCTTGGAGCTTGCTTCAATCCATACAGAGCCTTCTTCAATTTATTGGCATGTGTCCTTCTATCATCAACTTCAAAACCTCATGGTTGTTCTATGTACACTTATTCTTCAATAACACCATTTACGAAGGTTGTTTTCACATCCATCTGGTGTAACTTCCATTTCGTCTTTGGCCACAAGTGGCATGATGGTTATGATAGACGTGTACCTTGCTACAGGAGCAAATGTCTCTTCATAATCGATTCCTTCCTTTTGAGAGAATCCATGAGACACACATCTGGCTTTGTACTTCTTAATACTTCCATCGGTTGTATGTTTTATCTTGTAGATCCATTTGGAAGATACCACACTTTTACCCTCTGGTTTGGGAACTACTTCCCACACATCATTCTATTCTTCATTATGGATTAGTATTCTTCTGTCATGGCTTCTACCCATTCTTTGTTTTGAACAGTTGCTTCAAAACAAGTAGGTTCTTTGTCTACAAGATCACACATCAAAGCCACATAACTAGGAAATGGCTTTGGCTTCTTACTCTGCCTTCTGGAGCCTTCTGGAGCACCATACCTTTCTGCTTCTTGAATACATCACGAGCCCAAGATTGCTTTCTCTTGTGGGAGATATTCTTGTGGGGAGGTTCTTGGGGCTCCAACATATCATGTTCTTCTAAAATCTCATCATCAGGAGATGGTGCAACTTCTTTCATCGGTTCTGCAACTCTGGGAGTTACAGCTTCTTCATATGTTTCTTCAAGTTGGCACTTTCTCGATTTCTTGAGAGTTGTATCTTCATCAAAGGTTACATCCCTGTTAATTTCCATATGATGGTAACCTGGTATATAGATTCTGAAGGCCTTAGAGACCTCAGAGAACCCAACAAATATTGCTTTCTTTCCGAAAGGATTCAACTTGGTTCTTACCTTTGGTGACTTACCTTTGGTTTCTTACCTGTGAACATTTCTTCAAGTTGGCACTTTCTCGATTTCTTAAGAGTTGTATCTTCATCAAAGATTACATCGCTGCTAATTTCCATATGATGGTAGCCTGGTATATAGATTCTGAAGGCCTTGGAGATCTCACAAAACCCAATAAATATTCCTTTCTTTCTGGAAGGATCCAACTTGGTTCTTTTCTCTTTTGGTATATGAACAAACACTAGACAACCAAATATCTTGAGGTGACTTACATATGGTTTCTTGCCTGTGAACATTTCTTCAGAGGTTTTGAACCCAAGAGCACTATGGGATATTTTGTTTTGGGCATATACTGTTACCCTTGCTGCTTCATCTCATAAAGTGCATAAGAAGATCTTGATCATGGATCATAGTCTTGATCTATAAAACATATTCTTCAACTTCTTCTTTGCTAAGTTCTTGGGAGGCTTTTCTTCTTCTTCTTCTTCTTTGGCTAAGTGAGAATGATGTCTTTTGTTATTATTCCTCTCACATTCATATTTCTTTGTTGGACAATTTCTGGCAATGTGTCATATCTTATCACAATGGTAACATCTATATGAGGAGAAATCAATTTGCTTGAAATCTCCTTTTTTATTCTTTTGAAACTTCTTAGGAGGATAAAACCCCTTATGAGTTTCCTTCTTGAAATGATATTTTCCTTTTCTTCTTCTAGTATGAGTAGCTAGAGCATGGTCATCATCTCTAAGTAGTGCTTGTTGGTCAGCTACTCTAGCTTCCTCTTGAACACATTCTTCCCATAGGACATCAAATTGTAGGCTTTCCTTCCTTGCACAGATTGTCTGAATGAAGGAGTCCCATGGTCTAGTAAGACCATTGAGAGCGGTCATTACTAGTTCAACTTCATCAATCTTGTCTTCAATTGATTCTAGTTGTTCTTTGAATTGAGAGACCCTTGTAGAGTATTCTTTGATAGATTCATCCATACTCATCTTTGAACTTTTGAGTTGGGCTCTCAAGTTCATCTTTCGGTTGATGTTTTTTCCTTCATACATTCTTGATAGGGCATCAAACATCTCCTTAGGTGTATCCTTGAAGGATACTTGAGGAATCAAGTGATCCTTGATAGAATCTGTTGCCGCCTAATCCACACTTTAGAACACGGGGAAGTTTATAACTCACTTTGTGTGTCCTTGCGGGCAAGTTAGAGCTAGAGACCACTGTCACCACAGTCTACCAACACCTCCGTTTAGGCCAAATCCCAATAAAGCCAAGGGGGGTAGTCCCTACAGGAAGGTTTATTAACAATTTAGTTAAAGGGATTTTATTTTATTAAGGTTACAAAGTTAGAAGATCAATGCCTAGATTAAATGGAGTGAAAAGATTACAAACTTACAAACTTACAAAAGAATTAAGAATGATTATCCACAGTTGTCTAAGCTAAGCAAGATCTACAATATGAACAATGTAAATGAATTACACAATATGAACTCGTGCTAAAGAATGGTTAAACAAATATACAATGATACCTGAAAAGAAACAAGATATACACTGGATGAACAAGTTAGTATGCCAAAGATCAAACGACAAATTGCTTTCAAGTTACAAGATTAAACAATGTTTTACTCGAGCATGCCACGGTACTTTAAAGATATTATACTTGAAAGTGCAAGGTACTGAAATGAAATTGAGATGCTTGCAAGATGTGCTTGTAAAATGAAAGCTTTGAAATGCAAGGACATTGAAGCAAATACAGAAACAGAAATGTGGGTAAGACGTTTTGCAATGTCTCTTGGTTCGTTTTAATAAATTTTATTAAAGTTAAAGTCTTTGATTAAGTTTTAGATCCAGTGGTGTGACTACCCCAACTTCGTATCCTTCAAATCAAAGAGGGAGTGTTGGGCTCTCAACAAAGTGGAAACAAGTCCACCCGTAGATCCACAGGTCAAACCCCAAGTGTCCGGTGCTCAACAAGGAGGACGCGAACGCCGTGAGACCCCCAACGGTCTCTCACCCCCCGTAGCTTCCAAGGTCACCCGTTTTTAGTTGAAGAGAACGATATGAAAGTGGATGCCTATTACTAAAACTGATTCAACCACCTGTCGTTTCTCAGAAGACCCCGGAGGGCGATGACTAAGTAAAGGAGGAGGGGCTAAATAAGTTGGTTAATTTCCAATTTATAAAAGCAAGTACAAAAGTAAATTACAGATTGACTTACAATAAATAAAGTGCAGCATGTAAATTACAATTTAAACAATCAACAGAGTCAACCTATGCTTTATCCCTTATGGGAGGTGCCCGTGCCGGTAATTTACATTGCAGAAACTTAAAGATTTGTAGGAAAGAAATGTGAGCTAATTAGATTTCCTAAAGCCCCTAAGCCTTTCCGCTTTTCATACCCTTGATCGGAGTTCTCTAAAGGGAGATAACAGAGGGCAGAGGATACACAGACAGTTTGGGTTGTATATTCCTTCAAAACAGTAAACTAGGTGACAGAAAGTAAAGATCTAACTAAATGCTTCGTTTGGAAAAGAAATGCTTGAAAATAAACTAATCTAAACAAAATATACTAATCACACATCAATCTCCCTAAAGGAGAAGGTGGGTAAAAATAAAAACTGGAAAAATATTAGATCTGCTTGAAAATGAAAGCACAACTAGTGATCTACTTCCTAAATCTACTTCATACCTAATTACAATCTGATTACAAATTACTTTGAAAGGTTTTAGAGAATACCCACGAGGAGACTCTCCCGGGGCTTACAAATAGCTAGAAAATAGAGTGAGAAGATAAGGGTTTGAACCCTTTTGAAACCGGTTGCAAGTTGTGGTGTTTTTTATGTGATTTGGGCAAAACCTCCCCTTGTAAACTGTAAAACCTGCTAAAAAACAGCAAGCAAAGCTTGCTGGAAAATGACAGGAAACTCAAAAGGAAGTTAAAAAATGTTAGTATAAAAATACAATAATTTTACAGTAAAAATCTGGGTTTTAAAATATCAGAGAATTGAATATTAGAGGGCTGAAAATTGCATTTCCAGCCACCTAAAACACAGTAAGAAATCAAATCTGAAATATATAATAAAAATATAACATGGATCTATTAAAGAATCTACTATGATCCTCTTGGCTCTAATCATGTATTTCTTGTACTTTTCCTTTACTTCATCATCTTCGAGCTCTGACACAACTTCCTTGATAAACTTTGCAAGATCATTCTCTTCTAGAATGAGTCCTTCTCTGTATTTCCAAGCACAGAAGTTTTCTATGCCTTCCAACTTGTCATCAAGCTTATTAGTGCTTGGAGACATCTTATCCCGGGAGAACAAAAAATGACAAAAAAATGAAATTTCTCATAAATGAAAATTGTATTCACCAAAAGATGCGCTTGACTAAGGCGAGTATGCTGGTATAGTCAGTTTCTGAAGAATCCAAATTCTAACCCTTGAAACTGGACTTGCAAGATTTTGGACTGCAATTTCTAGTTTTGTTTCTGGATTTCTGGTTTTATGGTTCCAAGCCAAACTAGGGCTTGACTTTCCGGAGATTTTGCCCACTGAAAAACTTCGATCTTGGTGCCAAAAGATGCACCTAGGAGGGGCACACTTCCCTATGTCACTTGCACTCAATAATTCCACTTTAGTAGAAAACCCTAATTTTCTTGTCTGGAGAAGGAGAGAGAGATTTACCTCATGAAAGCTACTCTTTTCAGGCTAGCTTTGATACCATGTTAATTTTTCTATGCTGCCATAGCTTAAGACCTAACTTGATAAGCATTTAATACATTTTCACAATAATAGCATAAAGAGGATCACTGAAAGAAACACAATCACAAGGTACACAACAATTTACGCTAGGAAACCCTAAAGGGAAAAACTGAGCAAAAACTTCCTCAATATAGATTACCAGAATGCAACAACCAAAGAACAAGGTCTCATAGAGAGAGAGAGACCAAACCCCAAGCATAAGAGCCAAAACACCAAAGACACTAGTCCTCCTTCTATGTCCCTCCTTTCTCTCTCTTGCGCAATCCAAGTGTGAGTGAGTGTGTATAAATGAGGCAAGGTGCCTCCCTATTTATACTAAACTTCCCCACTGACATTTAACCTAACTGCGCTGACCTATCTAACTGACAAGGCCAACATACCTAGGAAATCTCACAATAATAATTATATTATTCTTTTCTGGGTGCTATTGACCCGACTTACAACGGAGAGTTTACCTCATGACCTTTTACATCAGTGACATCTCCCCAAGGAGAAATAATAATAATGTAAAGTTACATTATTTCAACAGAGGCGAACAAGGTGTACGACTGCAAGGATAATATTGTACAGTGTCTTACAAGGTAGAGTAGTTCCTCATATTTCTAGGTAGGTGTATTGTCTCTTTTCAGCAAGCTATCAACCTCAGGTTGAGGTGTTCTTGTAAGTTTTTGAAGGAATAAAAGTTGATTTGAAGGACATAATTCTTGGGTATTTTGTTTAAGCTTCCATTGTGCATTTTCAGCTATATTAGTGATTGTTGCATGTTCAGAAATATTTATTTATGTTGTTAAATAAGTTCATATTTGATTTATTTAATTAAAGAGAAACATAGGGCAGCAGTCAGCTAGGGCCTGAAAATTTACAAAACCTTCATCTTTATACTAGGGCATGTTTTGGCTATGTGTTAACAACCAACTACCACACATCCAAGTTCTTAAAAGAAATGAAGCAAATATGTTATATTACTTACAAAAGTCTCATTCAATTTTGTCTTATTAAGGTTTAGTGCTCCAATCTCGATTACGCACACCACCGAAAACTTAAATGCCTACTAAGAGGGTCACATTCACTCAATACTATGATACTATGTTAGATTTTAGAGCCAACATGCATGGGATAGAAAACAATAAAAGAATTTCGCACTAAATTCAATGACTATATTGCATCATAACATGAAATTATAGTAGAAAATATGTTCCAAATTTAGCCACTGGAGATTAGGATGAACCTTCAACCCAAGATAGATTAAATCCAAAATTTGCTTATATCTTAAAATTATACTTGTCTTATTGTGGACATTCATTAGAGATTGGGCATTAATCAAATTATCTTATCTTATGCCTAATCTTAGGAATATAGGCCACACATCTAAAATGGATATTAATAATTTAGTACTCTTAAAGAGAGCAGCACAACATCTATGAAATCCATGATATCAAGTTATTGGTCCTTGATTTTATCTAATTGCCATCTTGATCAGCCAGTGGCACTTTGGCTGCAGTAATCAAAATATTTCATATCTGTTTGATAACAATATAGGCCATTTTTTATCATAACGCAACTAATGATCAATTGTCTGATATGCTATGTGTTTATAATAGAAATTTTAAAGATATTGCCAAGAATACAAAATAATCTAAAAGGAATGTAGTCATGGTTTTTTTCTATGATAGCAATTATCTAAGCTCTAAATCACTTCACCACCCTAGCAAGAACCTTTTATGTAAGTTTTTGTATTTATAACATAATTTTATTGTCTTAATCATAGTTACATATATCGCCGATATATCGTCGACATCTCGATATATCGCGAGTCAAAGGAGCCGGCGATATATCGCCATCAAAATATCGCGACATTTTCATGAGTTTTAAAAATATCGTGACACATTAAAATATCGCGATAAATTCAGTAAATATTGCGATTCGATAGAAAATATCGCCCTGCTGGTAAAAAATTCGTTTTTTTCGCCATAAAGAGGCCGCGGACAGGTTTTTCCGGTTCATTTGCACTTTGCGTCTTTGAGGAAGTGGAGCACTGCTGTTTTGGGTGATTTTCTACAAGAGAGGAAGGGGGCAAACCATCAAGTTTCCATTGCCATCTAAATCTATTCAGTTATGTATTTTTTCATTCTTTTTCTTTTTGCTTGAGATTTGTTGGTTAATGTAGATTTAGTGTAGGGTTTAGGTTTAGATTTAGTGTAGGGTTTAGGTTTAGATTTAGTGTAGGGTGTAGATTTGCCATTACAATCATAGCCTATAGGGTTTTATCCTTTTAGGCAGGCCACCCTCCATTTCTTTGAATGTTTTAATAATTTCATTGTTTTCAAAATTTTAAAGAAGAACATTTTAAAATTTATTCATTTTTGTTTGTTTGTTGTGGCATAGGTGACACAATGCCAAAGCCATTGGATCCAATGTGGGAGTATGGGCAGCCAATTGACCCTAATAATCGGCAAAGGTTGAATTGCAAACTATGTGGGAAGGATATTTCTGGTGGAATTAGCCGCCTGAAATATCACCTTGCCAAAATTGTTGGGCATGAAGTGGATGTTTGTCCTGCTGTTACCCCAGAAGTGATGTGTATTGCAAACCAATCCATTCATGATGATTCATCTCTTGAGAGATATTTATTTTGATCATTTGATGTGATTTTCTATCATTCCATCAAGAACACATTTTAGTATTTTCAGTTTATACTATATAGTCAAACTTGATATTTGATCATGATCCACCATTTGACATATTATGCATCTTATATATGAGTTGTATTTTAATATTTATGTGGAAATGTGTTTATTTGATGTTGTTGTTGCTTTAGATGTTAAAAAAATTGAAAAAAAATGTTTATTTTTGTATTTTTTAATGCAAAACGACATTTGCCGATATTTTCGCCGTCGCTGCCGATAAGTTTCATTTCGGACCCCCGGCGATATATTCGCCGACACGATATATGTAACTTTGGTCTTAATACCTTGTTATGCTATCCAAAGCAGAGTTGTGTTTGTCTCTCGTCATGCATGAGGTGATTACCCGCAATTGAAAAAACCTTGCAAGCTTCACCTAGGCACAACCCCATTAAGCAGATTACCTTGTCCTTCCATCCTATCTTAATAATGGGTGGTAGAAAAAATCTTGCAAACTCTCCTACCTTGGAGACACACGATATCAAATCATTAAGCCATGCGCATCCTCTCATTCAATGGTTGGAATACTCTTGTTCAATAATTGGAATACCCACTTCCATAAGGCCACAAAAAAGTCCCAACTTTCAATGCAAATCGATCAATAGCCCTCACCTAGCACCCAAACTTTGATTACTAGATTATTCTCATCGACCTCAAATGTTGAGACAACTATTGACCACTTATGATTTCCTCCTAGGATCACCCACCCAAGGCCTCTCAACCCCAAGTACTTCCCTGATCAGATAATCACAGAGTGTATTGACCAAAGTTCCAAATATCATGTCAGCTAATATATCGCCAACGGTCCAAAAACAAAATATCTGATTTATCAGAGAAAATGTCAACAAACATCAACAATATATCAACAAAAATTTAAAAAAATACAAAATTATTCATTTTTTGACTTAGACGATATTTCCCGATTTTTTGCGACATCTTTGCGATATTTTCCAATTTTTGCCAATATTTTCAAATGGCAATTTTTTCTAGAGATAATATCGTCGAGCTAGGAGCATCACGGTATATCACCGATGTTTCTAACATTGGTATTGGCACCTTCAAAATGTTTTGGGAGACAGTGGATGCTTCTTCTCCCTGCTCTACTACATCTATACCTGATGACGAGCAATTCTTTCTCTTTTGTTATGTACTTGTACTTTCTTACTCAATGGTACTTTATTCTCTTAACTTTCAAGGGGAGCCTTGGCAATCAAACAATTTGTTGTTAATGGCTGTACTTTTGAGTCCTATTGACCTACTTTTTTGGTTATTTGTGGATCTTAATAAAATTATCTAATCTTTTCCTTATCTTGCTTATACAGAAACAATCATACACTTATCTCTCTTTAACTCCCGTCCAATGGCTCCAAGATTGAAAAAGTAGAAGGTCATAATTGCAAGAGGAGGAGATCATAATGCTTATAAAGACAAACAAACAAAAAAGCATTTCCAAAAGTACAAACAAGTCCAGCATTAATTTAAGTTTTGCATTGTTACCAACAAAAAATGCAAAATCTATTTGCATTTTTTCAGTAACAATGCATCAAGACTGTTGATTTTTGGGCAACGTCGAGAGCCATTCTCTAGGAGGATTGGCATCAGCCTAGGGCTAAGGACTTAGTCAGGGTCTAGGATGTTGATGTCAATTGCTCTCCTCAAGGACGAGACTACATCAACATGAGAAGGCCTTTCTTATGTAGATTCAAAAGACAAGTTGACCATTGAAAAGAGGACCTAGTACTTAATGGTTGAGTCACAAGGACTCAAGCCAAAATCTCTTGAAAGACCCTAAGGGTTCTAGGGTACATATGGACAATGAAGACTAAGAGGAGCTAGAGTTTAGCCCAAAATTATTTGTCTAAGCCTTCATGAGAAATTAGAAGAGGAGCTTTCAATGATCTTCCTTATTTATGATGATATACTTTGAGTTGGCGTGTGTGGACCATGGAGACCAAGAAAAATGCTTAAGATGACTTGTTTAAGAAGTTATGGTAGTAAAACCACAAGGAAGGATCAAAAGCCCAGTAATAAAGGACTAAAAGCCCAAGATAAAAGTCAAGACCCTAATGAAGATTTAAAAGTGAAAAATAAACAATGGAAGCCCCAACACTGTATTTAATTATTAGTTGACTCCTAAATCTATGGAATGGACCCTCAATGGAGAATTATAAATGAAGAGGCTCTCTCACAGAATCATACATACATTCTACATTCATCTTCTCTGTCCAAAAGAATTCGTGGGGCTCCAAGTTGTTTTCTTTGTCTTTATCTCAAAGTGAAGGATTAAATCAGGTTGAACGTGCACCCTAGGAGGCTGACTACAAGTCTAAGAGGTTGACTGAAGGCTTAGTAGGCTAACGCAGGACTGGACAGACTTGAAGGGCAGTTGGTGGTAGATTAGGCCCCTATAGGGATAATGGAAGAGTGGACAAGCCTCTACAAGGTTGACGGCAAGATGCACAGCCCTAGATCTAGGTTGCGGTCAAGTGAACAGGCCCGAAGGAGCTCAGATTTGATCTTTTTCAGGTTGCGACAAGCTAGGGTATGACCTAGTTAGGGCTCGATACAGGTAGAACTCGGCTGATCAGGGCAGCGTAAGGCTGTTGCATTGTGGACAGGACCTTAGAAGGGCTGCGAATAGGTTGGACAGGCCCCCAAAGGGCTAGATCAAACAGACGGCAAGCAGATCAGCCCTCAAGGGCTTAACGCAGGACACTTAGCAAAACATAAGTCTGATCAGGCCTTAGAAGGCAGAAGACAGGCAACAGCAAACTTGACAGGGTTCAGATCTGACTGGACAGGACACCTAGACTGAATATCAGGGCTAACATCATTTTTGAAGAGCTTACATTAGCCAGCATTTCATCTTCTGACTTCTCTTGTAGATCTGGGCTCTCACAGGCAGATCATGCTCTCACTTCATCTAATCAGGGCCTATCATCATATCAGCTTGGGACAAACATCAGCATCAGGGTTGATGTCATATTGAATAGGGATTACATCAGCTAAAAAGATAAGTACTTAGTCTTTAGGTTTGATAACCCTCATATGAGAAGGGTTTAATATTCATGGTCACTTGATGTATACTTGTTCTTCTATTAATGAATCTATCATAAGAAAGGTTGTTGGGTTTTTTCCCTCTGAAGGAGAGAGGGTTTTCCTAGGGTAAAACATGGTGTCTATTGTGCATGTCCATTGTGAAGTGATGTGTTTACTTTCTGCTCTATTTAGTTTATTGTTACAACCGGTTGTCATACTGCTCATAAGTAATTAATATGGTTGATACTTTCATGTGTAATTATGGTTAAGGAAAATTTTTAAAGAAATACACTCATAATTACATGTGTATGAAAGTAGTTAAAAATTCAACAAAGACATGTGCATGTTGGCACCCTGGATTTGTCTTCTCTTGCATATGATTGTGGGATGTTCACGTCTTTTGAAGTGTATTTCAATGTTGAGTTCACATATTTGGAGGCAGATTTGCACAGGTGACCAAGATTCACCTTTTAGAACCCTTATCACACCTTTGAATGCATAATCTTTCAATATGGATACTTTTGATGCATGTTCACATTCCCCGAGGCATATTTGTATAAATGGAGGCATTATCATCTTTGTGGGCACCTTGCACTCAAAGACATATTCTACATATTTTGAGGCATGATTGATATGTTCGCATTTTTTATGTGGCACTTTGATGAAATGCCCTTCATATGATCATGGCATGTGGCATTCTAAACCCTCTCCCAGGATGATTATCCTCTTCTTAGGGAGTCATCCACCACATTGGGCAAGTCTTGAGCACATTTATAATATGAAATTATGATTTGCGGGAGTCGTCCACCATTCTTGCCTACACATGACACAATGGATCATGAAATTATCTTTCAAAAAGCAACCTTAGGTTATGCCTTGAGGAGCACCTTGTTTGGAAAACTCTAGAGGTGATTACTATTTATTAATTATTGTTTGAAACTTGCCAACCCTCTAATCAAAGGAGGCGATCAAGAGGCAGCCGTTAGAATGACACAAGAAGCTATAAAAATTAGTTGTTTAAGGTGACATCTAGCTTGAGGAGGTGACACATGAACCTTTGACCCCTTTAAGATCAAATGGAGGTTAAATTTGGTGAGACATCCCACTCTTGGGAGTCCTCTGCCTTTCTTGCCCGCACATGACGTAATGGATGATGACAGTATCTTCAGAAAAGCAACCTTGGAGCTATGTCTTGAGGAGAGCCTTGCTTGAAATGCTCTAGAAGGTATTTAATATTTATTAATTACTATTTGTATCATACAGCCCTAATCGTAGGGGCGCTCAAGAAGCCTCTAGAATAGCACAAGAAGCAAGAAAAAATAGTTGTTTAAGAGGAGATCTATCTTGAGGTGATACATGGACCTTTGACCTTGTCAAGATTAAATGAAGGCTTAATTTGGTGAGACCTCCAACTCCCAAGGGGATTTCTAGACCCTTCTTCACATTTTAATATTACATCTTGAAGGAAAGGTCGTTAGGGATCTCTAGAGCCTTCTCAAACAATATTTTATAATAAAATTAGTTGGGAAAAAAGCTAGAAAAGGAGAGGCACTCCTCACTTGCAAATCAAAAGTTCAAGTGGCGAAAGATCTCCCTAGAAGGCCAAAACCATTGTCATTTTCAGATTCAAGGGAGGAAGATCAGATAAGACAAGATAATTTTATTTATGTTCAACTAATGACCACAAAGTAGGTCAACGGGACTACTGGTTACAATGATGTCCGTACAGAGCGGGAGGACCAAACGATCCCCTTTAAAAAAAAGAGAGAGAAATAAAAGAAATACAATGTAAAAGGTAATAGTGAGCAATGCGAGTTGGGATGAAAATGAGAGAGCTCCGACCACAGCCACAAATCCAAAGCCCCGCCATGGGACAGAGGTGTGCCCTAGCGGAGATGATCTCGGAGCGAATAAGACCGAAGAAAGTCTAATACTCCTAACATCTGAGGCTAAATGAAGAAAACTGAGGGAGGTTCAATAAAGGCTGTTGGCCTGATGAGGATGCAGGTTGTCTACTGAGTTGTAATCGGGGAAAGAGTTTGCATAATGTTGAGGTCTAGAGGACCTAGTCAGTCTCTCAGGGAGAGATCTAGTACAGACCTGCTGCTAAGATCTCGTGGGTCGAGATGTGGTCCCACAGATCCTCACTGATCTAGAAACTTGTTATTTGTAAGATACCAACCCTAATCATAGTGGCGTTCAAGAAGCCTCTAGAATGGCATAAGAAGCAAGAAAAAATAGTTGTTTAAGAGGACATCTATCTTGAGGAGGTGATACATGGACCTTTGACCTTGTCAAGATTAAATGAGGGCTTAATTTGGTGAGACCTCCCACTCTCGCGGGGATTTCTAGACCCTTCTTCATATTTTAATATTACATCTTGAAGGAAAGGTGGTCAGGGATCTCTAGAGCCTCCTCAAATAATATTTTATTATAAAATTAGTTGGAAAAAAAGCTATAAAAGGAGAGGCACTCCTCACTTGCAAATCAAAAGTTCAAGTGGCGAAAGATCTCCCTAGAAGGCCTAAAACATTGTCATTTTCATATGCAAGGGAGGAAGATAAGATAAGATAAGATAATTTTATTTATGTCCAACTAATGACCACAAAGTGGGTCAACGGCACTACTGGTTACAATGATGTCCATACAGAGCGAGAGGACCAAACAATCTCCTTTTAAAAATAAAAATAAAAGAAATACAGTGCAGAAGGTGTGAGCAATGCAAGTTGGGCTGAAAATGAGAGAGCTTCAACTGTAGCCACAAATCCAAAGCCCCGCCATGGGACAGAGGTGCCATGGCAGAAAAGATCCCGAAGCAAATAGGACCGAAGAAAGTCTAGTACTCCTAACATCCAAGGCTGAATGAAGAAAATAGAGGACAGTTCAATAAAGTATGTTGGCCTAAGGAGAATGCAGGATGTGTACTGAGTTGTCGTCGAGTAGAGTTTGCATGATGTTGAGGTCTAGAGGACCTAGTTTGTCTCTTAGGGAGAGATATGGTACGGACCTACTCTTGAGATCTCATGGGTCAAGATGCGGTCCCACAAATCCTCAATGATCTAGAAACTGGCTCAGTATCCATGTCGGTTGGTCTCTTGGTGCACCTGGCTGGTGGTAGCAAGCTGAAGAATGTCGTGACCTTCTGTGTGGTGTCAAGTCTGGTGGGAGGCTGAAGAATATGTGCTCAAAACCTGAGAGCCTCTTGTAGATAGAGTGCTAAACATCTCTGATCAGGGTACCTAAAAGAGTCAGCTAGGGTTTGAGAGCCTCTAAACAAACAATGGAATTGTCCTCTGGTCTCGTAGTATATTGGGCATCTAAAAATAAAGTGCATCTCGGTTCCCATTTCTTGTAGATGACATACTTGGCAGATCATGTCTGGTCTATCAATTTGGTGGTTCGTCTCTACTCGAAGTCTATGGGATCCTACTCTGAACTACCCGAGAGGGATACGAAGAGCATGCATCGAATGACCGAAAGTGTACTGGGGTCGGATAATGAGCCCGTCTCTTATCTCCAAGAAGTGCTCAACGTAGAAGGCCATCTTTGGGCGCAACCCTCCCGAAGGATTGACCCAGGTAACCTGGATACACTACTTGTCGATGTCCTCCATGATGATCTTGTTTAGCTCCTGTTAGGTAGGTGGAAGGTGGTCGAGAGCGTCTAACGAATACCGAAACGGAAGAAGACAGACTATCTGAAAGCCTATTGATTCAAGAAAGTCAAAGACCCCTGTGAACCAGCATTTGGCTCTACTTGAGTGAGTAGCACAGCAAATAGCCTAAGAAGAGCAGTATGCCAAGTTCGGATACCTGTCCCAACCTTTTAACGAGTCTGCAAAGCCCCCAACACGATGCAAAAAGGAAACCAATATGAAGGTCGTCTCAAGGCAGAAGGGTTGAGCCCCAAACTCAGCCAAGATGATGTGTTGCGGTATTGTCTGTTTGCATCTGATGATGTGACGAAGAAGTAGGATCTGGAATCTCTTAGCCGAGGCCCAATCTGACTCAAGTAAAGATGGTCCCCAGCTCTTCGATCCGTATAGAACAATGGGGCAGATCAAGGATAAGGCTCATATTGGACAAGGTGTCCTGGAAGTGATGGCGAAAACATTATCCCTCAAGAAGGGCTAGGGATCCATACCCCTTGTTGATTAGAGGCTAAAGAGTTGGCCGCAAACTGAAGCGAGGACCTGAGAACTGCACCCGTAAGTAAGTATAGGTGTTGGTAATCTCGACCTCTTCCCCTTTGAATAGGAAGCGGAGGTTCGGAGTTTTATTCACCCCATTGAAGATCATAACCTTGGTTTTACCCAAATTCACCGTCAACTGTCGGAGGTCACAAAATAGAGCTACGGCATCTAGTTGCCTCTGTAATCCTTCTGGGGAGGATAAGAGGAGTACTAAATCGTCAACAAATAGTAAAACAGATATCAGAACCCGGTGAAGAAAGCATCCATCTGTATCCTGGATATGCTCGTGAAGAAAGGATTCCAACTCATCAATATAAATCCCAAACAGGGTGGGAGACAACGGGTAGCCTTGTTTAACCCCAATAGTGCTTCTGATGAACTCAGACATTCCGTGAGTTGTGCGAAGACGACCAAGAACAGACTCATACAAGCACATAATAGCTGTCGGTAGGGTCGATGAGATGCCAATACTTCTAAGTCTCTATAGCAAGTCTTCCCTCGGAACAGAGTTAAAGGCTTTCCGAAAATCAACGAAGCAGCAGTAGACTTTGAAAGAACGGTGGCGTGCCTCCTCAATCACGGCACAAAGGGTGAAGATATGGTCTATAGTTTGATGAGCTGGCCAAAATCCTGCCAGGCCCCTAGCTCTGAGGTTTTTCTACTCGAGATCGTTGGACAGTTTCCTATGAAGAACGGTGGCATATAACTTCGAAAACGTGTGGCATATAACTTGGTGAAGGAACGTTCAATTTGCTGGGCTGTTGATCATATTTCTAGTAGGGTTGCCACACCATTTTCTCCTGGTATATTTCTGTTGTTTTAAGGCTGTACACCTTTTTTGTGTTCTATGTTGGAATATTAGAAAAGGGTTTTATAGGAGGCATTCATCCCTTTAAACCCTTGATGTAAACAGAAATGCTAATGAAGATAAAGGCTTCTGTTCACTCATATTGTTTATGACTGTTCGCTGCTCTCTTTACTTTGATGGATATATTATATGCTGGTTGATTTTGAAGCTGGATATGAGATGGCATTGTTAAGACCTTTTCACCAGTTCTACGCATCAATGTGGTTGATTGAAATGGTAATGCTTCTAACTAGCTGATTTTTCCCTTGCATTCCAAGCTTCTTGATCAAGTTTGGTTTTGATTCCATTTTCCCAAAGAACAAAGCACTCAGTCTTGCTTGTCTTCTCCTCTTTTTACCTCAAGAAATCATAAATTTTTATTTGTCAAATCTGGAAATTGTTATTGGTTTTAAAGAACAGGTTTGACAAATCTTATTAGGACAGATTTGACAAATCTTATTAGGACGAATTTGACAAATCTGATTAAGGAATTCCCCCTTGTGCTGGAGAGCTGGCTTATAGTGAGAAAAGTTTCCACTGAGGTGGCAGTGGGTGGCACTTCTATGTTGCCCTAGGATTTGTCCTTGGATGATTAGGACTTATCTTGTGTGAAGATCCAGGAGGTAACATGTAGTAAACCCCTAAATGAGCTAAAATGCTTTAATTCTTTGACTAATTTCACACGTCTCTTAGATTTCTACTTCGTTAGTTACAGGATTTTGGAGTGTCTAAGGTTGCACTCAATTCAAAAGTAGAAGCATAAAACAATAAGCTGAACTTCAATTAATGAGGTACAAAGTACAAACTACAAAAATACTGGCAATAAACAACAGCATACCATATTGATATGATTTCTGATTTGTCGTTCAAATACAAAGTCAAAGCCGCTCTTGACATGTTTGCGAGGACCGGGGACAACCCCATATTCTGTTGCTATGCGATGCGGGCATGTCATTGTGGTGTGCCCTTAAAAATAACAGCCATAAAAGCACAATTAACAATGGATCTTTTAATAAATCTAGCAATGAGGTTACAATTAATATACTATCCACCACCACCGCCACCTTCAAAAGGTGAGGTACTTTTTGCAAAGGGCATTGAAATGAGCATAGAATACAAGCACAACTTACCAGGCTGTTTACATAAAAAACATGGCTTTTGGGGGCAGTCAATGTAAGTAGCTCCTTTGAACCCTGCCTCATGGCCTTTCTGTTTACACACCTGCTCAACATCATGATATATGCACAACCCAGCATAAGGTGGACATGCATCTACCCAAATAACTTGATCGAAAACATGGAAATCATAGCAATCTTTCTCGTATATCTGCACTCCTAGTTTACTGATAAGCTTTTGTCAGTCAGAAGTTGCACTATGCCATAGAAGCATTGAGAACCACTGAATGTCTTTAGAAAACTTTAAAACAAAAATATTTAAACACAAATTTTCGAGCCAAATAAAATCACAAAAGAAATTTGTGAGTGTCGATGATCCTAGCCTATTAAAATTCAGTGTTTAATAAGTCTATTGTAGTTCTCTGGTTTACAAGCAACCCAAAAAAGGTAGTAGTCTAGGAGCTAGGCAACTTTCTGGCTTTCATGCTCAAGCCTATAGAATAAATTTTTCTTTCCTTACATGGCTTTGCTTAGCCAACAGATTTTTGAAAGTACAACAAATGTTTCACAGAAAAAGATTCCATGTGATGGTTAAGTGTAAACTCATATTAACCATAAAATTCTAAACTTGAAATGCAAAGAGAATGCAAATAACACAATAACCTAAGTCACATGACACGGGGACACGGGACACACAGGACACGAAAATACGAGTATTCGACAGGAGATACGACGATCCAGGAAATAGGACACGGGGGACACGTTATATATATATATATATAAAATACATAAAGATCTACATTTTCTAAAAACTAAAAGTATATACAATGTACATCAATCATAATATCATTCAATTGAAATTTGACAATAATGAATCAATAATAAAATTGTCAATAAATCATGAACTTTGAACCATAAACTACATATTTGATATTTTTTATTAAACTACAAAAATCAAAATGTATTACATAGATATCGAGAGAATGCCACCGACAAATACAAAATAAAGTAGTTACTACTTAGTACTAAGTCTAGTATCTACAGTACTACTAGATACAAAATGAAAATACTAAATAGCCACAGGGAAGAATATCATAGCTCATCAATGGTACTAGCCACTATCAATTTCCCTCCTGCTCCTCTATGTCAAAATTAGCATTACTGTCGTAGCTCTTTCCTCTATCCTCCTCCTCCTCTATACCCTTTTTGACAGGACACATGTCCAGAAATCAGGACACTTTCTTGGCACGTGTCCGACACGTGCTGAAAAGTGTCCATATTTCGGGACACAAAAATTTTGGTGTCAGACACGTATTAGGGCAAGTGTCGTGTTTAACACATGGAACACAGAACACGGGCCCTATTTGGAAGTGTCCTGTGACTTAGACAATAACAAGTCAAAAGCTCCAATTCAATCCCAGCAGACCACCTGATACTCCAGAATAGATGTACATGAAAGATTTGAAACCATTACCAACTAGATAAATCATAAAACTGCATATCTGGATTCTGCACTGCAGATTTTGAAAATGTAAAGGCGATGTTTGCTGTGGGCTTCAACAACTAGAAGTATTATTTAGATATTGTGGTTGCTGTGGACGGGCTACAACCTATACACCTAGAAGAAAGCAGCAGATTATGATAAGCAGGTTTGCACGCAACTATGGTTTTCCATCCAACGAAAAGTTTTTACATAACTATGCAGGGAACTTCCTGGTAAATGAAAGGGTCCATCACACCGGTGGTTCGAACTTGGCACACATAGCAGAATGGAATTTGTTTGAGAATCGATTTGAGCAGTGCATATGTTGGTCACCTCTGCCACCAACTAAAAGTGCAAACAAGTTCTACATATTATAGAAACTCACAGTGAGAAGAGAAAAAGAGGGCCCAGGTATCTGTATGCTATGCAAATCGAATTGTGAGACAAACGAAGTAACAAACACTAACCTGCTCTTATACGGCCCAGGACTGGTTGGATTTGGAAAAACAGCTTGGTGTTTGTCAACTTTGGCAAAAGAACTATTAGGAATCAAGTTTCTATGCCTGGTTTCATAATAGAGAATTAAAGCAATGGAAACCGCTTCCATTTTTAACCCTCTGGGAGGTTTGTATCGCGAGAAACAGCTTGATATTTGACAGGAAATATATCCCTTCCAGTCCTCAACTCAGATCTCGACATTGTTTCCATATTACACTGATGCTGAAAGTTAAAAAGGCCCCCAGATTATGAAGGATTTACATATTGACACCTCAATGCCATGGGCTTATTTCGATGGTGCTTGCCAAGATCCTGATTCGACTGTGGGTTTAAATTTTGTCCTTTTACTCTCAAATCAGTTACAGTTTCATTTTATGTCAAATTTGGGCAGTGGCACCAACAACTCTGGTAAACTGAATGTTTTGTATTATCTTTTAAAATACGTGTCACTTAGCTTCCGGCCTGAAAATTTTTTACTTCCAGAAACGGTGCGGCACTTCCCAAATCCTCACCGAGGGCGTGACCAGCTCGGTTGGCGTTCCAGCAAAGTACACCTTTCTCACAGAAACAACTTAACTTAATTAATTTCCTTATGTTATGTTCTTGTTATACTTAACCAGTTATTAGTTTCTTACGCATCCCACAAAACAGTAATGAACACAACACTTAGCCAACACAAGAAGCACAAAATTGAATATACAAGTGCACCCCAAACTGGGCGTGCCAACTTTTATACTTAGGCAAAAGTAAAAGTTACACATTACGAGATAACGGGGGCACCCGCAGGCCAAAATCCACCTGTGGAGACACCCAACTGGCTACCACGTGAAACCCCAAGAATTTACAAAATCTCCTTGCAAGCTCCCAGCCTGCACCGTTTGTCCAATCGAGCTTCAGCACAGGTCTGTCGCAGGCTGTGCCCTATGACAAGCTCACAGCAACATGCTCCCTCCCGTGAATACCCAACTCTACCAACCAGGGAGGCTCCCAGCCAGACTCCTCCCTTCACAAGCCTGCCAAGGGTCTACCAAGGTCCAAGACTTCACCAAGTTTCCCGTGCAAGGCACGCCCCTCCTGCGGCCCGCACCTCTTCCTTGGACACCCAAAATCAGTGCACTTCTTGCCTTAGCGTGTGGTCTACTTCCTTGGTCACTTCTTGGCTTCCTTGCCTTTGGTCTCTTGCCGCACTTATATACAAGTGGGCATCGTGTGGGTGCTACCCAAGAGTGGTCACACACCCCACTGTCGCTTATCCTCTCCAACACGCTAACAACTTCACCATCCGCAAGCTTCTTGCCAACCGACACACTCGCTTGCCAAGCTGGGCAGCCCAACCCAAAGTTGGGGCTTCTACGCACCTTCATCGTGGTGACTTGTCCACACTTTCAAGCTTCAAGTCGAGTTGCCATTCAAGTGCCCAATGCGCCACATGCCGAGCTTCCAACCCGTGTTGGGCTTTCGGCTCACTGTGGTCACCAACGCTACGGACGTTATCAAAGTGCACTCGAGATTACTATGCTTCGTGCAGATAAGTGTGGGTGCGCACCCCAACATTGTCGACATGCCCCGTTGAGGTCCCATGCGCCAACAAGCTTCCATCCCGAGCTTCCGCTACTTGGTGTTATATAAAATGAAACTTTGAAAGAATTCTTTTGTATATTATTATTGTATTTTATTGTGCCTCCGTCGAAGATGTTTTTCCTCTATCCAGGGATGTTATTATTGTATTTGGTCATGCTAAGGTAAAACCTTCGTTGTAAATTGGTGCAATAGTCCCCAGAAGAAATATTGTAAATTGTATTTTAAGTTTCCCAAGAGGGAAGTCGGCTCTGTTAGGTTAGGAAGTTGACCAAGTTAGGGTTTTTGGTCAGTCACTTGTAAAGTATAAATAGGGAGGTTCCCTCCCTCATTTGGACACACACCACACAAGCTAGTTCACTCAAGAGAGAGAAAGACAAGTGTGCTAGTGAAGGAGAAGAAGAGGTTGGTGAAGACATCTTATCTTTGGGTATTCTATCCTAGTTTGACATTGTGCTAAGTGACAGGAACTATTCTAAAGAAGTTGCAGGGTTTTCTGCTTTATGGTTTCCCCAAGGAAAATCTTTGTGTTCTTGTGTATTGTTGTGCTTGTCTATCTTTGAATTTAAAGATCTAACATAATTGAATTAAAGTGCAAATTCTAACATGGTATCAAAGCCACCCTGAAAAAAGACACTCTGCAACAGCGGTAAACTAGGGCTTCCAAGCTCTAACACTTGTCCCCACAAAATTTCCAAAAAAAAGCACTAGGCTAACTCGCCTCAAGGAGGCGCACACTTTGGTGGAGACATGTTCTAGTTTGGAGAAGTTTCAATTCTGACCTAATCACTCCTGCCAGAGGAAACTAAGGCATCAAGTTTTTGGAGTTTCCCTCCACAGAATTTGAAAAGACCCTCACTGGACAACTCGCCTCAAGGAGGCACATCTTTCTATCCAAACAAAATTTCAAGATTCCAAGTTTGGAAATTTTTGGTTTCTCCATGGAACCCTAGGTCAGCTAGATTCAGAATCATCTTGGGCATCTCAAATTGGTAAGATCTATTTCCTTGCTATTTCCATTTGAGGTTCTCATATCAAGATGATGAATCACACCAAGGTTGAGGATAAGCTTGAAGGAGCAGATAACTTCCGAGCATTGAAGTATTGAATCTCTCTTATCCTAGAGGAGAATGACTTGGACAATTATGTCAATGAGGAGGTTCCAAAACCAGAGTGAGAAGAGGCAAAGGCAAACCACAAGAAGAACATGATAAGAGCTAAAAGTATTATTACATACTCCATCTAGGATAACCTCATCCTTCATGTATCATCATTAAAGACTCCTAAGAAGATGTTTGATGCTTTGACCAAGCTATTTGAAGGAAAGAATATCAACTGGAAGATGACCTTGAGGAATCAACTCAAGAATGTGAAGATCCAACATTCTAAAACCAATCAGTCTTACTTCACAATGGTTTCTCAAATCAAGGAGAAACTAGAGGCCATTGAAGAAAAAGTTGAAGAAGGAGAGATCGTGATGACTACCTTGAATGGACTTCCAAGGTCATGGGACTCAGTCATTCAATGGATATGCACCAAAAAGAAGCTAATCAAGTTCAACTGATCGTGGGAGGAATGCATTTAAGAAGAAGCTCGATTAATATCAATAGAAAAGAAGATGAGAGCAAGTGATGATCAAGCTCTAACAGCTCAGGGAAAGAAGAATGAAGGCAAGAGGGAGGATCACTCTCACAGAAGACCCAAGAAATTCCAAAAGAATCATACACCAAGAAGGGACATCACAAATCTTAGATGCTACACATGTGATGAGAAATGCCACTTCTCAAGAGATTGTCCCGAAAACAAAGGATCCTCCAAGGCAAACAAAAAGAAGAGGCATCATGCACATACTGCAGAAGATGATGAACCCGCAAGCAAGAGAACAAGAGAAGATTCTTCAAGTGATGCAAAATATGTTTTGATCTCAGCTCTTATAGGTACCATTACACATGGAAGCAATGATTCGTTGTGGACAATGGAGCTTCAAAGCATATGTCAGGATACAAATAATCCTTCATCAACCTATCAGAGCATGAGTCACCTCACAAGTGAAACTTGGAGACAATTATCAATGCCCCATAAAAGGGAGTGGAGAAGCCTCTCTCAAGTTGGACTTAGGCAAGTCAATGAAGATGCAGGATGTTCTCTACGTACCAAGTTTGAAGAAAAATCTCCTCTCCATTTCAACTTTAGATGCTAAAGGATTCAGCGTTGCATTCGTTGATGGCCAAGTACTCATGTGGCCAAGAGGCAAAACATAGATGATGCAACAATAATTGTAGAGGGAGAGGGAGATATGTACAAGTCGAAAGGACAACTAGAACAAGCCTTGTTTCATGACTCTATAGAACCTAGAGAACTACGACACCCAAGACTTGCCCACGTACACTATAGGGCTCTACCAATTGCAAGCAAAGCAGTATCGAGCCTTCCCAAATTCCAAGCAAAACATAAGGCATTTGCAAAGGATGTGTGCAAGGAAAGAATGTAAAGAAACCATTTCCAAGCACTGAAAGCAAGGCGAAAGAAATCTTGGAAATAATCCACTCAGATGTATGCGGCCCCATGTCATTCATTTCCTTAAGCGGGTATGCATACTATGTTTCTTTCATAAATGATTATTCAAATTCTCCTACAGTTTGGATTTACTTCTTGAAAAACAAAGATGAAGTTTTCAACAAGTTCAAATAATTCAAAGCTTTGGTAGAGAATCACACTGAAATGAAGATCAAGACCTTACGATCAAACATTGGCAGGGTTCACTTTAGATGAGTTCAAAGACCTATGCAGAGAATCAGGGATTAAGAGGGAGATGAGCACACCCTATAATCCTCGGCAAAATGGCATTGCAGAAAGAAACAACAGAACGATAATGGAAGCAACAAAGCCAATGCTTCATGACCAAGACCTTCCAATGCACCTATGGGCAGAAGCATTAAGAACAACCGTGTATGTACAAAACTGAACACCTCACCGTGTTCTGAATAACAAGACTCCAGAAGAATCTTTCTCAGGAAAGAAACCGGAAGTCAACCATCTCCGAATATTTGGCTACCCTGTGTATATACATATCCCCAAAGAAAAGAGGACAAAGCTAGACCCTTCAAGAAAGAATGGCATATTTGTGGGATACAGTTGTTGATTTTTCTTGAGCAGCGTCGAGAACCGTTCTCTGAGAGAATGGGGACATTTGGTCAAGGACCAATATGTGAAACCAATCCAACACTGGGGGAACTCAGCCTTGAGCTGAGTAGCCATTCTTTTGAATGGGGACATATGGTCAAGGACCAAGATGTGGAACCAGTCCAACACTGGGGGAACTCAGCGTTGAGTTGAGCAGCCATTCTTTTGAATGGAGACATCTGGTCAAGGACCAGGATGTGGAACCAATCTAGCACTAGGAGAACTCAGCCTTGAGCTGAGTGGCCATTCTTTGAATGGAAACACCAAGTCAGTTACCAGGAAGAGGAACCAGTCTAAGCACTAGGGGAAGTCAACCTAGAGCGAAGTGGCCATTTTTTGAATGGAGGCACTTGGTCAGTTACCAGGAAGAGGAACCAGTCTAAGCACTGGGGGAAACTCAGCCTAGAGTTGAGTGGCCATTCTTTGAATGGAGATACCTGATGAACCAGTATAGGACTGGGGGACTTAGCCTAGGGCTGAGAGCCATTCTCCGAGAGAATGGAGGTGCCTGGTCAATTACCAAGACATCACTATAAGTTCTAAACCGAGGCTGGGCATGTGAGGCACGCCTATCCTTGATCTATGGGATTTATGATCTTCTCCAAGGATTAACTACCCCTGGTTAAGACACCTAGTACCCTATCTTGGTGTCACAAGGAGTTTGAGGTAAAACCATTAGTAATTCTCTCTATTTATGATGATGTACTTTGAGTGGGTATGAAGAACCCCTATGACCACTTGTACTGACCACGGGTCACTTGAAGAAGACTAAAAGGTAAAAGTCAAAAATACATAAGGACCCTTGGACTACTAAGGAGTCATAGTGAAAATACATAAAGGTCATTAGTACCTTAAAGATAAAAGTCAAAAGAGTAAAAGAATAAAATGTTATTATTTTATTCTTAAGTGAAAGGCCCACTTACAAGTGACTCAAAGGATATAAAATAAGATCAAAGACAGAGCTAGGGCTTCACCCCAGGGCTCTCTCTCTCCACAGGCACCTTCAATTCAAATTCGGGTAGGCTGGTTCTTCATCCGGGCAGCAGTAAACCCTCACAAGGAGCCTGCTAGCAGACTGCTCACACCTCCGATTAGTAGAACAGTGGCTCGAGCAGCACTAACACAATCTTCACGGGCAACATAAACCCTAGCTCGAGCAAGCTTCAGGCAAAAGTACAAAAGCAGAACAAGGTTCAGGCAGTTTCTGGACAATTCTGGGC
Source organism: Pseudotsuga menziesii (assembly GCA_001517045.1). Lineage (NCBI taxonomy): Eukaryota > Viridiplantae > Streptophyta > Pinopsida > Pinales > Pinaceae > Pseudotsuga > Pseudotsuga menziesii. The sequence continues at coordinate 193,251 of LPNX010762955.1, forward strand.
AGCCCTAAAATCACTATTGGATTGACTGTTTTGGTTTCGGGCAGCAGGCAAGGTTAACGAGTAGCCACAGAGAAATCCAGGCAGCAAGAGAAAGTATTTGGGCAGCTAAAAAGTAGTTCACTGGCAGTCTGGACAACCTATAGCAAATTTTGGGCAGCCTCTATTGAGCTCGAGCAACAAAAAGAAATTATGGGCTTGATTCCCTAACTCAGAATTTTTGTAAAATTTGTATTGCTGGTAATTTGTGTTAGGGTTCAAATTTGATCAAACCTGCTAGGGTTTGAAAATTATTGAAGAACATTGAAAAACTCAATCATCTCATTCAAGAGATAAATTACTAATGCTTTTGGGATTTTTGTCCTTTAAAGGTTTCCCCATGAAAAACATCTTGTGTTCATGTGTGTGATGTTTTGATCTTCTACTGCACTTGCCTTATTGTTATCTTACAGTCTGCAAAATTTTAAAGAATACAAGCTAATGCTAAAATTCAACAACAATGACGAATCAAAAGCATACCGAATATACTTCCCAGAATTCAAGAAGATAGAGGCTAATCGAGACGTTACTATTGATGAAGTCTCAACTTACAACAAGTCAAAACAATTCCACATTGAAGATGTTGAAGAATCCGAAGTTCCCGGAACCAAAGATATAGTTATGGAAGAAATGACTCAAGAAAACCATGAAGATCTTAACACGACAAAACCTCGGGAACCTGTAGATCCACCTCATGAGAAAAATTCCTACAAGAGAAGACCAGCATGGGCACGTGAAGCTATTCAAGATGCAGAGAGGTATGGCACTCTAGATGGGACACTTAAAGAAGGTAAAAGACCAAGACCATACTCCAGCTATGTAGCCCTATTGTGCGACATCATTAACAATGAACCTTCCAACTACGAGGAAGCTACTGAAAAAAAGTGGAAGGAAGCCATGATCGAAGAGTATCAGTCGATTATGAATAATGATGTCTGGGAAATAGTTCCAAGTGTTAGGATTATTAATCCTCCCTTGTACAAATTTGGTCATATGTCTAAATCAGGAGTCATGTCTAAATCGGGAGTCCATCCAGTCTATTTATAGT
>LPNX010762955.1:197864-233916 GCA_001517045.1 Pseudotsuga menziesii
CCAAGACCAGAAGGAAAGTATGTAGTGTCTTCCAAATGGATCTACAAGATCAAACATGTTGTAGACGGTAGCATCGAAAAATACAAGGCAAGGTTTGTGGCACATGGCTTCTCCCAAAAAGAAGGCATCGATAATAAGGAGACATTTGCACCAATAGCGAGATACACTTCCATCATATCAATACTAGCCTTAGTTGCAATAATGAAATGGAAGATACACCTAATGGATGAAAAGACAACTTTCCTAAATGGTGTAGTTGAAGAGGAAGTGTATGTGGAGCAGCCACTAGGATTCGAGATACAAGACAGACAGACTCATGTGTGCAAGTTTAAGAAGGCCTTGTATGGTTTGAAGCAACCATCCAGGACGTGGTATGGCAGGATGGATAGATTTCTAATGAGCTTAGGCTTTACCAAGAGTAAAGCAGATTCTAACCTCTACTTCAAGGTAGAGGGCGAAAGACTAGTGATACTCCTATTGTATGTAGATGACCTGTTCCTGACAAGAGAGGATGAGCTCATTACAGATACAAAGAGAAGGCTTTCCGCAGAGATCGAGATGAAGGACCTGGGGATGATGCACTACTTCTTAGGACTGGAAGTGTGGCAAAATTTAGATGGGATACTTATTGGACAAGGAAAGTATGCAATAGAGATTCTGAAGAGATTCAGAATGATGGACTGCAAGGCTATTGCCACACCCATGGCATCAAACTTTAAGCTATTGGGTGATGCTTCTTCTGAGACAATTGATGCCACGGTGTATGGGCAGATGATTGGTTCATTGATGTACTTGACGAACATGACGCCAGACATATGCTTTGTTGTGAACACATTGAGCCAGTTTCTGACAAATCAGAGACGTGTTCGTCTGGTTGCTGCAAAGCACATAGTAAGGTACCTGAAGGGTACAATCGAGTATGGGCTCAAATATGCAACAAATCAAAAGATTAACCTACATGGTTATGTTGATTCGGATTGGGCAGACAAGAAGAGCACTTCAAGATGTTGCTTTAGTTTGGGATTCGAGGTGACCTCTTAGTTTAGTAGGAAGCAATTGAGTGTGGCACTGAGTACAAACGAAGTAGAGTACATTGTAACTTGTTCGGCTAGTTGTGACACAGTATGGCTTCGGAAGCTATTTCCTAATTTGTTTGATCTCAACTTAGAGGCAACTTGTATCTTTTGTGACAACCAGAGTTGTGTGAAGTTGTCCGAGAACCCGGTGTTCCATGACAAGTCGAAGCACATTGAGATCAAGTATCACTATATCCGGGATATGGTGCCGAGAGGAGCAGTGAAGCTCCAATATATGGCAACAAACGAGCAAACAACCAATGTTATGACCAAGCCTCTAGCGAGAGTGAAGTTTGAGTACTTCAAGGACAAGCTTGGAGTTGTGCAGATCAATGTCCATCGCCAGAAGAAAGTCCTAGATGGTGCTAGGCCTACATTTAGTATGAAATATGACTGACCCTGCAGAGAGACACATCCAATAAGAAACAGGACTAGCTCTGTGAAGTCCTAGACGATTCTAGGCATGCATCCAATATGAAAAAGGATTGGCACTACAAAGATCTGCATTTAGTATGAAATAGGACTGACCCTACGAAGGCATCTAGTATGAAAAAGGACTGGCACTGTAGAGATCCACATTCAGTATGAAACAAGACTAACCCTGTGAAGGCATCCAGTATGAAAAAGGATTGGCACTACAGAGATCTACATTCAATATGAAACAGGACTGACCCTGCGAAGGCATCAAGTATGAAAAAGGACTGGCACTACAGAGTTATGCATTTAGTATGAAACAAGACTGACCCTACAAAGGCATTTAGTATGAAACAGAACTGACACTGCAGAGATATGCATCCAGTATGAAATAGGATTGACGCTACAAGGTATACCCAGTATGAAAAAGGACTAGCATTATACAAGGTACATCCAGCATGAAAAAGGGTTAGCACTATATGAATATGTGGATGAATCCCTAGATGGGATCTAGGCCTACATCGAGCATGAAACAGGGATGGCTCTGTAGAACTTCTGAGAACTGATAGATTCGAGAGATGTCACTAGTGAATGGTCGACAAGATGAGAATTGATGCACCAGTGATGACGATGATCCAGCAATGATGATCCAGCGATGATGATCTAGTGATGATGACGATGTGCAGAGACTGTGTCCATTTGTGATGATGACCGAGTCGAAAGAATACCTTCCTAGTTAAGAGGGAGTGTTGTTGAAAATGTAACTTCGAAAGATATTCTTTTGTATATTATTATTGTATTTTATTATACCTTCATCGAAGATGTTTTTCCTCCGTCTAGTGATGTTATTATTGTATTTTGTCATGCTAAGGTAAAAGCTCCATTGTGAGTCGAGGCAATAGTCCCCAAAAGAAATATTGTAAAATGTATTTTGAGTCTCCCAAGAGGGAAGTCGGCCCTGTTAGGTTAGGAAGTCGGCCCTGTTAGGTTAGGAAGTCGACCCTGTTAGGGTTTTTGGTCAATCACTTAAAAAGTATAAACACGGAGGAGCCCTCCCTCATTTGGACACACACCACACAAGCTAGTTCGCTCAAGAGAGAGAATGACAAGTGCACTAGTGAAGGAGAAGAAGAAGCTACTGAAAACACCTTATCTTTGGGTATTCTATCTTGGTTTGACATTGTACTAAGTGACGGATCTATTCTAAAGAAGTTGCAGGGTTTTCTCCTCTATGGTTTCCTTGAGGAAAATCTGTGTTCTTTTGTATCATTGTGCTTGTTTATCTTTCAGTTTAAAGATATAACATAATTGAATTAATGTGCAAATTCTAACACTTGGCAAAGGCGTGCTCCAACGCTAAGCTCCTAAGTCTGCCATCTGTCTCGAAGTGTCTAGCAAATCTCCCAAGCCATGCAACTTGGGCATGTGGGGTGCAGCTAAGTGCCCAAGGCACCAAAGCTATGACAACTCTGGCAAACTAAATGTTTTGCATTATCTTTTGAAGTACGCCTTTGAGTGAACATCAAAAGATTACAATTTTTTGGGCATTCTCTGCTTACGATATATTAGATGAAGGGCATCCTCTGCTTACGATCCATTTGATGAAGGGTCAGTTGGTGATTCATATTCTTTCTTTTCTTTTTTGGCTTCTCAGTTCCAATCTAGTTTATCAAGTTTACTCATATCTACAAAGAACAAAACTGTGGCACAGATTTACTCTCAAAAGAAGGTCTCAATCTACTAATACATACTTAAGAATTTCAAGATGGCCTTCTATCTTAACAAAGTACCTCAGCTTTAGCTGACTTCTAGTTTCTATATTCCTTTCTCTCTATGGATTAATATAATAAGTATTGTCTTTTTTATTTTTGGCTTTGGGAAAAGTAGTTTAGTTTATATTTCTAATACATTTTACTCGAACATATTTTAGGTTTTGGAACTTCCTACAAAACTATTTTGGGGTGGTGCTATATGCACCTGACAATTGTATTTTTTATTCTCTTTGAATTTTTTTAAAAAAAATTCCAAAAAAAAAATTACAGAAAATCACGAGTAATACTCTGGGCATTTGGAATCTAGCAACGTATAAATGCCTTTTTCTTTTTTCAAGGGATTCCATGCACATGTGTGGTTGAATTTCTAGAGACCATAAAGTCTTGTTTGGGTGGGGATGAGGAGAACATTGGGATGATAGTTTGAAATTGAAGCATCATATTTTGTTGCTATTATTCCTCACATCAAGGGATTCCATGCACATTTGTGGTTGAATTTCTGGAGACCATGAAGTCTTGTTTGGGTGGGGATGAGGAGAACATTGGGATGATAGTTTGAAATTGAAGCATCATACTTTTATCGCTATTATTTCTCGAGGTTCATGCAATTGGTCTCAACACTAGAAGTAAAAGTAGGCAAGAGGGGCAAATGAATGAAAGGAAAGAAAAAACTCTAATTTGTTTTTTCTACTTTAATGCCAAGGTTTGGCCAAACCTTAACGTTGATTATAATGGAACACCTAAAACTTGAGTAATTATCCTAGAACATCAACATGGTGCGAAATTGGAGGCAAATGATGAATAGGTGCTTACTGTTTATCATTAAGAAAAGTTAACATAATTTAAACTTAAAGGAACAATAAGAACATATATGGTTTCAACTACCATAATTTCTTGAGCAATGGCAATCAATTCCTATACACACCAACATTCTAGAATGTGATATAGGTGTCAAAATCAATTGATGACTAGTTTAAAATAAAGGATGGTGTTGAGATTCACTTTGTTTCAAAAAGGGTTTCATAATGGTCTTGGAATATCAATATACGTTGATCATACTTCATACCTTCTTTTTTCTTGAATATTCCATGATGTTTTCATTTACAATCGCATCATTACATGCTACAGCTCATAGGCAGACTAAACTACTGTGAACAAGGTGATTTCTCTTATGGCTTATAAAGGCTCGTTTCTCTTACGTAGAGGGCTAAATCAACTCCCATGACACTTGTCTACCATTGAGAAACCACAAAGAAACCACACCTAAACTAAATAAGAACCTGCACACCGTACTCCTCATCTAAACTAAGGACCTATACTACCTTACTCTGGTTTAGGCTACAAAGGGCCTCATTTCAACTTTTAAGGATTTATATTGCCCTATTCCGTGACAAGCTATAAAAGGCCCCTCTCTCTTAAACAACGGACTAAATTGATTACAACGACACTTGATCCCCACAAGAAACCACATCTAAACTAAAAGGGAACTTTATTGCCCTCCTCTGTTATAGGCTATAAAGGACCCCATTTCTTTCAAACAAAAAAGTAAATCCACTATCCACTTGGACACAATTGGGAAACCACTTCTAGACTTAAAAAGTACCTATACCAATGTGTATCCATTACAAGCTATGAAAGGTCCCACTCCTCTTAAACTAAGGAATAAACTAACTCCCATAACATTTGATGGCCACCATTACGAAACCGCATCTAGAATGAAAAAAAAAGGATCTAGACTATCCTACTCCATCCATTATATGTTATTTTGAAGTCTTTGTGGTCCTCATTGGAAAATCATCAAAGAAAATTATAGGACCTATGTTTTCTTGTATTTTAAAGACCTCTACAGATATTACGAATTTTAAAAGGACAGGCAAAAGTTGCTTATACTTTAATAGTGATAACGCCAAAGCGGCAACAACAAGCAAGAAAGAAAGTGCCTTGTTGCAAACTTGCAATAGCACAAGCAGAGAGGAACGCTTAATCGACAAGTAAAAGCAGGTATAAATGTTGGGTGGTATTTTTGTAAAAATAAATAAAACATCGCCATGAACTTTAATTTCCCTCCCTTATATTCATATGATTACGAATCGCATCTCTAAGATCTTAATGAGAAAGAACATCAAAATGTTGTGGTTTTGTGACAATTATTTAGAAGTGTCAAATCCAACCCATTTCTTTCTCAAGGGGTCTACCCAAATTCTATATTCATGTAGAAAATCCTATATTGGACAAACCAGGAGATCCATCCAAGCTAGGCTCAAAGAGCACATGGCTGACACTTATCATAACTACTTTAATAAATCTGCTATAGCAGAGCGCTCCCACAACACTAAACACCTCATCTACTTTGACCAAAATAAGATTTTAGCTTCTACTTCTCATTACTCTTTGTCTCATTGAAAAAACTCTTGAAATAGAAAAACATCCAAACAACTTTAATCAGGAAGATGCTTATAAACTCAGTCAATCTTGGGACCCATTAATCCACCATATCAATCATTTAATGTGATTCACTTCCACTTTTTCCTTTCAAACCTTATTGCACTCTTAATAATTGTCTCCGGCTCTTATTCTAACCTCCTCCCTGTTGGTTTCATTTATTAATCTCCTCTCATCATTCTATCTATATGATATGATTAACCTCTATATTTGACTTTATCTCATAGTATTATTATCTTTGCGTTTTAATTTTAATTTAAAAATATTATTTTTCTTCTGTTGGCCTATAACTCTCATCATCTTTAAAGCCCGGTGGGTTAGCTCAAGTCGTTGAGAGCTGTTTAAGCTAGAAGAAGGTCTCAGGGTCAAATCCCCAAGTGGCTATACAGGGGCCTCACTCGATGTCCCCACCGGTTTAGGCCCAGTAATCAGGGCTGACTGTTTACCTCGAGTACCATCCTACAAAAATGGAGAAGTACCTGAGGGTTTCCCGAGCGATGTTCCATCTTAAAAAAAAACTCTCATCACCTTTAGGCTTTATATTAGTTTTCTTAAATTACTTTTTAATTGCTATATATATTTAACATGAGTCTCTGCTTCCTTTCGCTCATCATTTTCAATCTTTAATTATTTTAGTTCTTTATATTATTACTTAAACAACATTTCCATTATACTCTTGTGTATCATTAAATCTGTTTTCCCCACATAACTATGTTAGATCTTTGCTCTATTCTTTTTTAATCATTGAGTTGATTAACTACTGACCCCTTATTGGTTTTTTTAAGATTATTATTTATTTCCAACTAAATCTGAATAGGTAATTTATTTAATTCTCAATACATCTCATTAACTTGCTCTTTTTAAATAGTTAACACATTTTCTCTCAATCCCACCCCATTATGGGTGAAGTGTCCCCTCAAAACTTGGAACATTTTTTAACTCCACCACAAAGTAATTACAAAAGTATTCTTTATAATGATAATTCACTGTGAAAACATCCATAATAAAAAACAAAATGGAAAATTCATTAAATGAATAATTTTAACCCCTACAATAAAAGACCTATATTACCCTACATTACAGGCTACAAAGTGCCCCATTTCTCTCAAACTAAGGACTAAATCCAAAAAAAACAGAAACTGGCTGACCTGTTTAATCACAATCATTCAAATCTACAACTAACACCTTAAAAAACCCAGTGAATTAGTCTATGTAGTTGAATGCTATGAATTACAAGAAAGAAGTCACACAATCAAGTCTTTTGATTGGCACCCTCTGGATATTGTGGGCTGACTCTGTGTCCTTAAGGGTTAACTTGTCAAAACTATAACCAAACAATTTACACCAAGTACCATCTTCGAAATGGATCAATGTCCAAAAAAAAACCCAATGCCACCTTGGAAAGAAAAGAAAAAAATTACAAACTCAACAAAGCAGGTAAATTACAAGCTCAACAAAACAAATACAGGCAAAATAGACAATGCATGCCTTACAAACTTGCTTGAGGCTGATAGTGATGGGCTTTCTCTTCTTCTTTTTTATGTCAATCCCATCTTCTTCATGACCGTTGACAACTTGTTCTTCTTCTTCTTCTGACTTGACTTCATCAACCTGGTCTGCTTCTTCGACAGCATCTTCTTCTTCTCCAGATGAGCTGTCTTCTCCTTCAGTGTCTGTATCTTGTTCAATAACTATTTTGGGGAAATTTCTTCTCGGACGGCTAGCCATGATTCATGTATTGAAACCGCCAAAATTAAGAACTTGCGCCGTTTATGAAGCTTGTATGGTATTGGACGAATTTCACCTCTGGACCTGCTACTTCTCCTGCAGATAGGCAGCCAATGGCTGAATGAGGGTAATTGAGATGAGTGTGGTTCTACCAACCTCGAAACTCTGGGTTTACTTTACGGAGAAAAGTATTGGCGCCTCCTGCCTTGTGTTTTGTGGTTTACGACTCCCGACGCTGCTTTGCCCTGTACCACAAGAGAGTGGGAGTCGTGGCGTTGCGGTTTACAAAAAGTTTTAAATGACACCTGAGGAAAAACACAATGTTTTCGGAAGGTTTGTGTGACTCGAGGGTTCAGAGCCCCGCATTGATTGACATGGAGTGACGTCTCCCGCCATTTTCGGTAATAAATGAATCACATTGCGGGGGTTCGTGGGTTCCAACTTCGCTCCCTTCCGCCACTTTCCATTGGATTATAATGTACTCGGACCACATCGATACTTACAAAGAGTCATTATCAATGGTTACAAAAGAAATTTAACATCTAGTGGTTAGGGTTGGAATTTCAAATGACGGACACCCGTCAAAATTGCCAGTAATAATCAAAATCTGAAACGTTTTCTGTATTCTAAGCCAAATTTTGACGGTCTTGGTAAAATCTTAGCTGTATTTGACGGGTAAATTGACCCATGACGGGCATTTACCTGTCAAATTCCATCCCTGCTAGTGGTAAGTATCAACAAAGTTTTAAAACTAACAAACATTATAGTGAGGAAGTTTGAGTTTTGGGAGAATTTCCAGAAATAAAGGTAGGTTTAGAATTCAGTGTCCGAAGGTTGGAACCAGTGGCGAGGTTTTATGGTTAATTCGATGGAAGCTTAGGGTTGAATCTTTACCGGGTAGATGCAAAATTTTGGTAAAGTTTTGTGCGATCATGGTGGCAATACTACTTTTGTTGGACATAGCGTTCTTTCATCCAAAAAAAGGCTGGGCTTAACACCTGGTTTTCGCCCTAGCCGTCAAATAGAGCAGATTCTGAATGAAGTCTATGTGTGGTTGTCAGAGTTTCCAAGGTTGTAAAATCATAATAATAAAAAAGTAGGCTTAGAGGGATGTATTTTTTTCAGAAAAGAAAAATGTGTAACTTGTTATTTAATAAGAAATCAAAGTTACATATATCCCAGTCAAAAAAGAACCTTCCAGCCAAATAGACTACAATTAATCGAAACATCATACTGACAGGATGTCATATAATTCATGGCCCTTCATTAAAAAGAACCAGTCGAAATACCAAAACAAAAGGTGTCAAACATCAAGAAGTACAGAAGACAAAATTGTTTGTACTAGATAAGGAGAAAGGCCCATTAAAAAATAGAACAAGAGGTTGAATCAAACAGCAAATTTGAAATATATTCGTCAAAAATATATATGTCCATCCATTGGACCAATAGCCTTCTTTGAGAGAGAATCTACCTACATATTCAATTCCCTGTAAACATGTTCAAAGGAAATATCTGTGAAATCTTCAATCAAAGTACGGATTTTACTCTTCCAGTGTTCCAAATGTAAAGTATGCATCTCAAATTGACCATTTTCCCAGTCAATGGCAACCCTTGAATCACCATAAAATTTTACTCTGAAAACACCTATTTTTCTAGTGAACCACAATAAGCCCCAAAAGCCCATCAAATTTTCCTTGGTATTGCTACCCCTACCTACATCCATCCTTAGGCAAATATGATGTTCCTTTTTTATATTCAAGATCATCCCAGCTCCACATTATCCATCTTTAACAGCCCCATCAAAGTAGCATGTCGATGTATCTTCACTAATATCTGGGAATCTAATCATTCTTTGCTTAGGATTATGTTTGAAAGCAGCAAATTCATTAAGAGCACAAAGTACTCTGATACTCACATGGTAGGAAGAAGGCTTAATATCTTCAAAAATACAACGATTCCTTGCTTTACATACCTCCCAAATGATAAACAAAGGTAAATTTTTAAATTTTACCCTTAAATGGAACCAATTAAAAATACAGTCCTTGAAATTTTGGTTGTCCCATTCATCCTCGTGCTTGTGTTTCATTTTCAAATCCTGACAAACCACTTTGAAAAAACTTCGTTGACAAAATAAATGGGAAACACTCTCAAAATCTGAAAGACATAGTACACATCTACCCGATCCCACGAATCTGTGTTTGAGCAGATTATCCCAAGAAATAATTTTGTTTTCTATACACAGATATAAGAAACACATTATTTTGAGGTTAATTTTTCTCTTCCACGGCTTTGCAAGCCACCAATTTGTGGAGAATGACCCCTCCTGCGCAACAATAGCCTCATATGCTTTCTTAGCTAGAAGTTTCCCGTTGGCTTCGCCCCAATCCCAGAGTAAAGAGTCAGTTTCTTAAACAAAACAATTCCATCTTTATTCAATGTCATCGTAAAATTGTTCCATTCTTCCTTCACTTCATGAGACAATCCCAACTCGCTAGTCGGATACCAATATGATGTTGAAGAACCGCCACTACCCTTGCTTCTAATTTGGGCCAAGGCAATGATATTTCTACTATGAAGTTGAGCGATCGGTGATCTGGACAACCTAAAATCTTCAGCGACCCCCACAAATGGATCAATACTAAGAAAGATTTGCACTCCAATACCCGCTCTCTAGATTAGCCAATTTTCGAGTAATGGAAAAGATTTAAGAAGCCCTTTCCAAATTATGGAAGAATTAACAACGTTTTAACCTCAATTGCCTGATCCAATGTATGATCGACACACCTTTTAAATATTTAGCCTTGATCGTTTTACTCCACAGTCTGGTGTCAAATAAGCAACTCCATGAGTTTTTTGCACGTAAGGACTGACTGCACAATTCCAATGCTTTAATGCCCCATCCACCCAAATGTTTAGGTAGAGATAAGATTTCCCAAGAAGAAAGATGGAGCTTCGAATTCTGATAATCTCTAGACCATAAGAAATGAAATATTTTTTTCCTAATGTTGTTGATCACTAACATAGGAACCAATGAAAGAGAAAAAAAATAAACAGGAAGACTTTGAAGTACCGAGTTTACCAAAACAAGCCTACCTCCAATTAACAACCAATGGAAAGTCCAGTTCTTTATCCTTTTATCGACCTTCTGCAATAACTAGTTCTAGCCCTCTATTCTATAACAATTTGGTTTCAAATGATAGCTGAGATACTTGAACCCTTAATCAAGTTTCTCCACTATGTAAGGGAACAAACCTCTTATGTGCTCACAAATACCTGCTTCATAACTATTATGTAAAAAAAAAAAATATGAATTGACCTTCATCCATGTTGTTTTACAAAAGCTATCAATAATATCTCTATCGAACTGCCATTCTTCAACATTATCCAACCCTAACATAAGCACATCATCTACAAAAAGTAAATGAGTAATAGACAGGGATCAAGAAATATTTATACCTCTAATCGTGTGCTCCTCCTTCGCTTTATTTATAAGCCTACTTAGTCCTTCAATGACCAAAGTGAACAATAATGGAGATAAGAAGTTGGGGACCCATTAATCAGGACAATGAAATAAATTGAGCTGATACAAGCCATAATCCAGTTTGTTACCTCAACTGGAAGCCTAGTTTGAATCAACACAATCATGATAAAAGACCAATTCACAAGATCGTATGCTTTAACAAAATCCAATTTCAAAATAAAAGCTTGTAAATGCTTTAATTTCATCGAATGGAAACATTCATGTGTGATTCCCACTACATCCAAGGTTTGCCTGTTTGAAAGGAATCTGAATTGTTCAAGTGAAATGCAATTCTCCAACACCGGATTAATTCTATTAGAAATAATATTAGTGATGATTTTATAAACCAAGTTGCATAGAGATATTGGCCTAAAGTCATTAAATGACTTGGGCCTGTCCCTTTTAGGAATTAGAGTAATGTAGGTGGTATTTAGGTTTTAAGGGATGTGTTCCTTCTTTCCAGATTCTTCAATGGCCCGAAGTAAATCTTAGTCCACAATATCAAAAAAGTGCAAGAAGAAATCCAATGTCTAGCCATCCGGCCTTGGGCTTTTATCTTTCATGAAAAAATTTAACACTTCCTTAATTTCTTTGAGCTCAACCATCCTACCAACTTTCCTACCTTCTTAAGAATTGAAAAATCTTGGATACAACTTTAAAACTTTTAATTGGTCTTCCAAATTATTAGAAGGGTTTTGTTTATAGATATTACCAAAATGTGAGAGAACCTCACCTTTAAGGCATTTTGATCGATTAGGAGGACTCCATCACTGCTCCTCATCTCCCAAATTGAAATGTTGTTCTTTCGATGGGATTCAAAACGCTTAAAAAAATAGAGTTATTGTCCCCCTCTTTTATCCATATCGCTCTGCTTTTATGCCTCCAAGTGGCTTCTGTTTGCACTAAGATATTTTCTCTATGAAGCTCCAAACCGATTGATTTAGCCTTTCTCTCTTTAGAAAAAAAAAAATCTACATTAGCCTTGCTTTCCAACTCGGCAATTTTATTTTTAGTGCATGCCAAATCTTTTACATTCTCCTTCTTTTTAGCCACTTCTGCGTTTAAAAGATTAAGCTTCTTGATCAAGCTCTATAATGGAGAAGATGTAGCCTACTATGAATAAGATATCCAACATCTTTTCACAAGGGAACAAAAATCATACTCGACCATACATGTTCTATTAAACTTAAAAGGATCACTGATAAAATTATTATCATAATTGAGTTGCAGAGCAATTGCTTTGTGATCTGAAACACCAATAGTAATAGACCAAGAATGAAATCTTCCCATTTTCATACCCAATTGCTCGGCCATAAAAAAAAACATGTCTAGATGTTTAGTAATACCCAATTTGCTAGAACACCCATTAGACCAAATATGAGTTAATATTGATGGAAGAACATCAAATAATCTCGCCCTTTCAAATATATCTTTAAAAAATGGATCTAATGGATTATTTACAACATTAGACCCCCATACTTCATCTGAAGATAATGTTAAGTTACAATATCTTGCTACAATTAAGGAGGAATCGCCTAATAAACCAACATTTGTAACCTTGTCCCAAAAAAACTTCATGTTACTGTAAGGAATATAAACATTTAGAATATTGAGAGGTTGCTCCAAACCCCTGATATGACCTTCAATCTTAATACTTGCAATTGAGTGAAAAGGATAAAAATCAACAAGGACATAGTTCCATGCCACTAATAAACTACCTGGCAGCTCGTTAGCATCCACTCCACAACACTTCCAAGCAAGTTTTAGCTTAAGGAAGAAATCACATGCATTATCCCCATTTGTCATGGTCTCCTAATGCAAAATAATATCCGGACCTAACCCACCTAAAAGCCTCTTAAAGGCGGTTCTTTTGGGAGAGCTGCCAATCCCTCTGATGTTATAGGACAATAAAATTATTTAGGAACCCCTTGTTGGGGCACATCTTCTGTAAGAGCCCCATCATCTTCAAAAATTGGAGAGTCAAAGGATAAGGCCGACGCCACTCACATGATAGAGGAGACATTAGGGTTAACCCATTTGAATTTATTCGTGTGTTCAATTACAGTTTTTTTTTTGCGAGATGTCACATTATGAAACTTGATCGAAGCAATAGGGATAAATTGATCATCGAAATCCCTAGCTTTAAAAACCCCAACATAAGTAGTAATCGATTTTTTTTTTCAAATCCCTCCAAATGAGGAGGAGAAGGATCTTGAGAGATATGATAAGGGTCCTCATCTAAAGGATAAGAAGGTACACAAATATTTAAGGGGTGAGATTCACACTCAAAAATACCCTTGGCCTTTACCATCATTCCAGAGTCAGATATATGTTGAGTACCTAAATCAAGTAAAGGAGAAGTAGGGTTTCCAACCCCCGGTGTCGGTGACTCTAGAAGGGGACTATCCAACGAGGGAAATAGGCTCTTTTGAGCCGAGGGTTTGTTTTAAATGCAATTTTATTTCAACAACTCGAGTAAATTCATAGCCCCGAATGTTTCATAAATAGAGAGAGACTTAAGCAATAGAGGAAGGAAAATACAAAACTTACTCATAAATTGCAGAGTAAACTCCCCATCCAGTGGCAGTGGGAAGAAAATATTATCTGCCATGTATTCTGACTCCCCATGCAAAGAAGAACCATTTGAGTCAACATTGAAAACTTGAGTACAAGAATGACTTGGTGACCCATTCTATGACATCAAAAACACCAAAAATATACCTTCTAGTAGTCTAACCTTTGAATGAAAGTTCCTTCATCCCAACGGACTTCAATATTCTCTAACAATCCTTCAGCCATATCGACTTCATCTAAAATTATTGGCATTCTCCTATCATTTGACATGAGGGTCACTCCTTTTATCACGATAAAGTTTCCAATAGAATTAACCATCTCCATGAAAGCTCTAAATTTACAACAATGAAGGGGCTACCGCGGTAACAGAACCCATAAATGTCTTCTCTTAAGCTTCTCTTTATAGGGATTAAATGTTGAATGCCAATTGCATAAAACAAAGGATACAACCCCAATAACCTAGTATCTAGACATTATAACCTACTTGCTTTCTTCGGACAGGAAATGAAAATATATCCAACCATTAACCAACATAATCACCCTCAGCACATGATGTATCAACAACTTCCAAACACGAGTGATCCAATCCAAGATCTCCACTCTTCTCAACTTAATGTATTTAAATTTACCCAATAACTCCCTTGAATATAACTCATGCACCATATCGAGAGTAACGTCCTTTCGTGAAACGTAAAGGGATTTACCCTTCCTTGATTTTTTAATCTTAATCCATTGATAGGAACAAGATTGTCCCCCTCTCAAGGGTTTGTTAAGGCCCGAGTCGACAGGATGCTCAAAGTATTTGAGTGGAGAACCGACGATGGGTAAGGAGAAGTCTCCAATTTATAGTGACGACGAACAAGTAACACCAATCGCAAACCCATTACCCTCGCTAACACCTTACTTGTGTGGCGTGAACATAATTTATGAACAAGGGTTATCCCAAACCCTAGAATATTTGCTAAAAGATGAAGGGGGATCTTTACCAATAGTATGTCAGTCCTTATCGGGATTACTACTATTTCCTGGTTCTGAAAACTGACATCTCCCAACAAGTATCCCCAAAATATTAGTCGAGTCACATAAGATCGACATATCCAGTGAAGCACCAATCACCATCTTTACCCATAACCCGAAACCCGTACAGAGTTTCAAAATACAGTCCCAACCCAAAAACCATAGGGGGTTTCCTCCAAAAGTTTTTACTTTCAAAAAATAGAAAGAAAAAAAACAAAAAACAACCAACAACGAAGATCCTAACAAATGTTAACAGGACAAAGTAGCATAAAAGACAAACCAATACTTCCCACTTGATTTACTTGGTTGGTACTAGGCCGCTAGAATCGAGTGTCTTGACTCCAAGTCTGCTACCTTCCATTTCAGCATAACCAATTAGGGTTTTCACAAAATTCCCATAGCAGATTCTTTGGCTTAAAAAAAACTCGCACTCTCCTCCTTGGTTTAGAGGGATGTATTAAAGTTTGGAAATAAATCAATAGAAATAAAGGTATCTTTAAAGAGATGTATTATAGTGTAGAAATTTCATTTTGTTTATTTAAATAGATGTGCTAAAGCGCTGAAATATCAATTGGATAAGTTTTTGCATGGATGTAAAGAAGTGTTCCAAGAGTCTCCAGGGTTGTCTCTTAAGAACGGAGTGGAGCACGAGATACAATTGTTACTTAATTCTCTGATATTAAACATATAATTGTACAAACAATCAATACTAAAATCAAATGGGGTGAAGAAGGAGTTGCAACCACTATTCGGGTGGGTACCAAGCACCTCACTTTGTTGATCACTTACTATCATAGTTCCAAACAAGGATGGCATTTGGAGTATTTGTATTAACTATAATGTTCTTAATAAGATAACCTTTAAGAGACAATACCTTTATGATATGTTGGATATGTTGCAAGACACAAAGTCCTTCACCAAACATGTTCTCAAATCAGGATACTACTAGGTTTGAACAAAAGAAGATGCCTAGAACATTCCCTTCAAGGTGACACAAGGTCCATTAAAGGGTTGGTAATTCATTTCGTCAATGTAATGCAATAGTTAGATTTATGTGGTTGATGAATAATGTACTGCATCCTTTTCCATAATCATTTATAATAGTGCACTTTGAAGATATATTAATCATTAGCTCTCCCTAAGAAGAGAAATGTAACTCACACCTAATGTGGGTGTTTGTTAAGCCCACAAATATTGGGCATATTCCCCCTATAGAGTGGCACATTACACCCTATATTGTGGTGTATTACATATTATTGATGTCGGCTTGCGTCTATTAGTTGCTATTGTGAACCTTTGTCTCCTATACATAGGAAGGAGATATTTTCATTTTAGTCATCATTTTGTATCTTGTCTTGTCTTGTGTACTTAGTACATTGTGTAAGGAGGTTCCTCCCTCAAACAGAATTGTTATTCATATATATTCTTCATTATTAATGCAACGATTACTTTCTTCTGGTATATTTATGTTATTTTTATCCTATTTTTGGTACTTGGTTGCATAACATTGTCCAAGACTTTGAGAAGGCATCAATTAGTGCCAAACCTTGAGAAACGAGGGTTTTCTCATCAATCATTTTTTTTGTAGGTAAGAAGAAATTATATTAATATAAAGAAAAATACATATCATCAATTACAAAGTTGTTCAAGGGGCATGAGTGATCCCACCGTACTCAAAACTGCACACTTTTGTCTCTGATGTTACAATTACTGCATAAGGTTGCCCCATATAACTTAAGTCCAAACTAAACAACCTAAACATGCTACAAACATAACTAAAAATACCACAATAATATTGCCAAAGTATGGTCATATTGATAGAACAATGAAAAAAGACAAAAAAATAGAACTCAGACGAGGAAATGATCATGCTCCATGAGGTGCAGTAGAAAATCCAAGATGGTTTACCGGTTGACAGGCAATGGGGTTGATGCCCGACACCACAAGCACCTCTGAAAAACAGATTCTCAACCAATTTGTGGTAGCATCAATATTCATATGCATCATTCGAGAGTTATAGTGGTGCTCCTTTCAATTTTGCACTGAGACTTCATCTCCTTCCTCCTTTAGATATCGCTCCCACATTGCTCAACGCATCATGTTCTTCATTACCCAGTATAAGGCCATTATGCAGTTGTAGAGCGCCATTCTAGTCATGGTGTTTCCTAGGTAAATAATCTAGTCCTTCGAATCCCAAGCTTCTGTTTGCTTCTTGTCCTTGTCTAGATCCTCCCACAGGCTAGCTTCCAAGTCCTCCAACTCTGTCTGCACATCCAGATGGAGACCCAATTTAAAATATCAAGCCTACTTAGTCGCATGGGCATGCGCCATCATCATATGATGCCCCCCTCAAGCCTCTTTCCTTTTTCCCCTACCCCAGGTTTTGACCCTCCATTCTCCATTATTCCATAGATCATCTTTCAATTAGAATTTGAACTCTACCGCCTCCAAGGCACCAGAAACCGCACCTTTATATGAAGGCAAGATAAAATGACTCAACGATAATGAGTTCTGCCACCTTTCATGGTAATAAATAAGGGATTACCATTCCCCAAAATGATAATTTTTGCCTCCCTGGTTATGTCACTCCTTTTGCATTATCCCATGATGCTCCATAATTCCCCACAACTTGCCATAATGGGGCCTCGCACGAATATAACACCTCTGGCCCTAACGATGAGACCTGTATTTATTTCCCTCATGAACTTGATCGGTAGTAGATACCGTGATTGATAAGATGTCATGTCGAACAATGCTCATAGATCCTGTTGGCATACCTATTACAATGAGCCAACTAAGTTTCTTATATGTTGGCTGCCGCCAAAGGCATCAGATCCAATATTATTTGAGCTTCACATTAGGATCTGACTATCCTGTCTGCCAGGTCTTGTTAAAATAATGTAACTTCAAAAGATATTCTAGTTGTATTGTATTCCTCCTTTCGGAGATGAGTTTGGCCTTGTTAGAGTCATTGAAGGATGCAATGTAAACCTCTGAATGTAAGTCGGGTCAATAGTACCCAAGTGTCAATATAATAAATGTTATTTGTGGTGTCTAGTTGGACAAGTTGACTCTGACAACTAGTGAAGTCAGCCCCACCAAGTTAGGAGGACAAGTCAACGGAATAATATAAATAGGGAGGCGCTCCCCTTCCTTTGTACTCACTCACTCAAACAGTTTTTGCAAGAGATAGAAGTACTAGTGCGCCAGAAAGAAGTTAGAAGCAGTTGTCTAGGTTTTACACTGCTCTGGTCGAAATCTATATTGAGGAAGTTTTTCGGGGTTTTCTCCCTTGTGGTTTCCCCGAGGAAAATCTTTGTGTTCTTGTGTTCTTATGTTTTCTGTGCATGTCGTTCTTTTAGTGATCTTCTAGTAATTTGTTTTAAGATATCATCTAAGCAAATTGATAAAACTTAAAATGGTATCATAGCCACCCTGAAAGAAGGCACTACACAATTAGGGTTTGTCATTTTGAAAAAATCTCTCGATAGATCAACCAGGAAAGAGGGCTCCCTCAACTCGCCCTTGAAAAGCGCATCTTTCTATGAAGACAGATCCAGAATCCAAGAAGTTTCAGTTTTTGACCAATTACTAATGTCGGGACAAACTAGGGTTTCAATTTTTTGGAGACTCCATCATCAATCTCAGGAAAATCAAGTTACAATCTACCTCACCTCAAGGAGTTACGTATTTTCCACCTCTAAACCATATTAGGGTTTCTACATCAAACCTTAGGTCATCTAGAAGGAGGTCAACCATAAACTATTTTCTTTAAGTAAGTAGTCTTCCTCTTTGTTCCATTTGAAGTTCTCATTCTGTTGAAGATGACTAAGAACACCAAGCTAGATGAAAAGGTTGAAGGAGCTTAAAACTTTAGAGCATGGAAGTATAGGATCATGCTCATCCTGCAAGAGAATGATCTAGAGAAACTTGTGAAGGAGGAAGCGGAAGAACCAAAAGAGGAGGAAGCTAAGTCCAAGCACAAGAACGATATGATCATAGCCAAAATGATCATAGCTGGCTCCATCAAGGATAACTTGATTCCTCAAGTATCATCAAGGGAAACTCCAAAAGAAATATTTGATGCCCTCTCCAGTCTATTTGAAGGGAGAAACATCAACATGAAAATGACTCTGAGGAATCACCTCAAAAGTGCAAGGACTCAAAAGTCAGAGACTATGCAATCTTACTTTTCAAGAGTGGCTCAAATTAGAGATCAACTAGAAGCCACTGGTAATACAGTAGAAGAAGTAGAAATTGTGATGATCACCTTAAATGGTCTCCCAATAGATTGGGAAGCTTTTATTCGAGGAATCTGCTCAAGAAGGAAACTAATTAAATTTAGAAATCTATGGGAAGAATGTGTCCAAGAAGAAGAAAGAATCTTAGCCAGAGAAGTGAAGCTAAATGTTAATGAAGATCTCAAGCCTTGACTGCCCATGCCAAAGGAAAGTACAAAAGGAAGAGTCATGATCATCCTCATAAGACTCAAGGGTTCAAAATACCCAATAAAGACTTCTCAAATTATGAGTGCTTCACTTGTCACAAGTTGGGACACATTGCCATTAATTGTGCAATGAAAGCAAAAAGAGTTAGAAAGATGAAAAGATTTCAAGCTCATGCTGCTGAAGTTAGTGATCAAGAAGTTGAAGAGGAAGCAAAGAAAGATGAAGAATCCAATGAAGAATATGTACTGATCTCTACCCTAACAGGATCAGTCTCACCAGGAAATGACACCCGGTTAGTAGACAGTGGTGCATCCAAGCACATGACAGGTTACAAGGACTCACTATCATGCCTTGTACAAAAAGAATCACCACACAAAGTAATGCTTGGAGATGACTCCCAATATCCCATAAAAGGAATGGGACAATCATCCTATAAGTTGGACTTTGGAGAATCCAAGAAGATGAAGGATGTCCTATATGTCCCTGGACTAAAGAAGAACCTCTTGTCTATTTCAACTTTGGACAAGAGAGGATTCAGAGTTGCATTCATAGATGGAAAAGTCCTCATGTGGTTAAAAGGAAAGACCATAGATGATGTAGTAGAAATTGGAATTGAAGAAGAAGGACTCTACAAACTAAAGGGACATGCAGATTCAACATTAGCAACCAATACAATAGATCTATGTGACCTTTGGCACAGAAGGCTCGCTCATATTCATTACAAAGCTCTACCAATAGTAAGCAAGGTTGTGACTAGTCTACCAGAAATTTAGATAGAACATGAAGGAGTATGCAAAGGATGTGCACAAGGAAAGAATACTAAGAATCCCTATCCAAATAGTGATAGCAAAGCAAAAGGGATATTAGATATTATCCATTCCAATATATGTGGGCCAATGCAAATAACTTCATTAAGCGGGTATGTTTATTGTGCTTCTTTTATTGATGACTACTCCCGCAAGACTTGGATATATTTTTTGAAAAAGAAGGATGAAGTGTTTGAAAGGTTTAAATAATTTAAAGCCCTAGTAGAAAACCTGTGTGAGAGGAAAATAAAGATTTTAAGATCAGATAATGGAGGAGAGTTCGCATCAAATAAATTCAATGATTTTTGCAAGGAAGCTAGGATTAAGAGGGATATCACCATTCCCTACAATCCTAAACAAAATGGTGTTGCAGAGAGAAAGAATAGATCTATCATGGAAGCAGTAAAGGATATGATACACGATCAAGATCTACCAATGTACTTGTGGTCAGAAGCATCCAGAACAACAGTACATGTAGATAACAAAATCTCCCACAACGCCCTTAGGAACAAAACCCCAGAAGAAATTTTTCCAGAGAAAATCCTAAGGTAAGTCACCTAAAGATATTTGGTTTCCTTGTGTATATTCATATTCCCAAGGAGAAAAGAACAAAGCTAGATCCTTCAGGAAAGAAGGGACTGTTTGTAGGATATAGTGAACAGTCAAAATCCTATTGAATCTATATCCCAGGATATCGTCATATTGAGCTTAGCAAAGGTGTAACATTTGACGAAGACACAACTTTCAGAAAGTCGAAGAAAGATAGAGAAGATGAAGAGGAACATGAAACTCCCAAAGTTGCAGATAATCCTAGACCAGTCAGGAATGAAGAAGAAAGTTAGATACCTGAGGATCATGATATGACCGAATTGCCAAAATAATTTCCCAATGAAATGATTTCTCGAAAGAGAAAGCCTTCCTAGGCTTGTGATGTAATTAAAGAAGCAAAAAGACTTGGTGTCCCGGAAGGAACCACTAGAGAAAGAAAGAATCCAAAGTCTATCCCAGTTATATGGCTTCGATGAGTGATCAGTTGATAAAGAACCAACTTGTTTTGAAGAAGCAACAAAGCGTAAGGAATGGGCTTATGATATTACTTTTATAAGCCCATCAATGAATGCAAGAAGAAGCTTGCTGGCGAATTTGAGATGAAAGACCTTGGAATGATGCACTACTTTCTAGGTCTTGAAGTTTGGTAATCCCCATATGAGATTTTCCTAAACCAAGCAAAATATACGGTAGAAATTCTGAAGAGGTTTGGATTGTTAGATTGTAAGGCCATGACTACATCGATAACACAAAATTGAAGTTATTGAATGATGATACATCAAAAACTATAGATGCCACCCTGTATAGATAGATTATTGGTTCATTGATGTACTTAACCAATATAAGATCTGATATATGTTTTGATGTAAACACACTAAGTGAGTACATGGTGAATCCCAAGCATATTCACATGATAGGAGCAAAACATGTGATGAGGTATCTAAAGGGAACTTTCTATTATGGGCTCATATATACATAAGACAATGGGACTAGATTACATGGGTTCATAGACCCAGATTGAGAAGGAAGTGCTAAAGAAAGAAAGAGCACCTCAAGTTGTTGTTTTAGTTTTTGACCATGCGTGATCTCATGGTTCAGTAGAAAGCAGACCAATATTGCACTTAGCACAACAGAAGCATAATACATTGCTGCTTGTTCAGCTTGTAGTGAAGCAGTATGGCTTCGAAAGATGCTAGCAGGTTTATTTGATGAAGAGATAGATGTTCCTTTGTGATAATTAGAGTTGTATCAAGATGACATAAAATCTAGTTTTTCACGATAAGTCAAAACATATTGAAGTGGGTATCACTTCTTTCGATACATGGCTCATAAAGGAGCTATAAATCTCAAGTATGTTCCTACAGAGGAACAAGTGGCAGATGTGTTGACTAAGCCTCTGGCTCATGTAAAGTTTGAATACTTTCGAGACAAGCTTGGTGTAGTCCGAAAGGGCCTCTCTCGAAAGAGAGAGTGTCAGTAGATGGAAGAAGGATGCAGTGGTGAGTAGCTCAGTCTAGAGTAGGGTAAGTCTGACTAGGATAGTTTGGCATGAAAGGGTTGTTCAGACGAGGCATGTTGATCCTAGGGGGATTAGTTTGTCTGGCTAGATCAATTTAACCCAAGTGGGTTTGTAAGCCAAGAAAAAGCTTGTTGGTCCCTAGGAAGATCCATCTATCTAACTAGGCTTGTTGGCTCGAAAGGGGTTAGTAAGTTAGAAAAAATGCCCGGGTGGATCTACCAGAGAACTCACCATGATGCTGCTCCGAGATAGTTAGAGGGCAGGATGGTTGTTACAGTATTGCTATACCATTGATTGATGAGATGTTTGTTAGTTCAATATTGTTATACTGATGACTGTTGAGATGTTAGTTCAATATTGCTATACTGATGATTGATTGAGATGTATGCTTTAGATAGCGTCAGTATTGATTATACTGACGATTGATGAGATGCTTGATGAGATGTGTACAACGTAGCCACATGGTTAATTGTTGAGATGGTTACAGTTGATTGTTGAGATGCTTGACTAATGATTGATTGATAGATGCTGAGATGTTTATTGAGATAGTTTCAATGTTACACTGATATATGTGATAGTTTCAGTATTCCTATATAGATGAGGCAGATTCAGTATCTCTATACTGATGATGATGTTCCAACATCTATATGCTGGTAATGCAGATGATGATCTAGCACTACAGATGATTTGATTTTTAGCACTAACATGCTAATGATGTTGTTGATTGTTTCAATATTTACATATTGTTGATGCAGATGACGATGTTTCAGTATTTCCATACCGAAGAGACAGATGATGATGTTCTAGTATTCACATACTGAAGATATAGATGATGGTGGTTCAATATTTAAATATTGAAGATGCAACTGGTGATACTTGTGATGCAGATGATGTTGTTCTTAGTATTCACATACTGGAGATGCACATGATAATGGTTCAGTATTCACATACTAAAGATGCACATGACGACAGTTCAAATGATGATGTTACGGATGATAGTTCATTGTCTACACAATGATGTTGACCAGTGGATGATTCAGAAGATGTTCCAGTACTCACATATTGATACTATAGAAGATGGTCCAAAGATGAAGCAACTGATGATGATGATGCAGAAGATGATTCAACATTTATATGATGATGCTGCAAGAGATGTTCCAGAAGATGATTGAAGAAAAATTATTGTAGAAGAAGATCCAGCTGAGATTGATGATGAAGATGTATGATGTTGTACCAAAACTTCCTATGACATATAGAGTCTTACCAGTCAGTTGTATAGTTGTAATAGTAACAGTTGTTACTGCGGTTGAATACCTTCCTAGTTAAGAGGGAGTGTTAAAATAATGTAACTTCGGAAGATATTCTAATTGTATTGTATTCCTCCTTCTGGAGATGAGTTTGGTCTTGTTAGAGTCATTGAAGGATGCAATGTAAGCCTTCGAATGTAAGTCGGGTCAGTAGTACCCAAGTGTCAATATAATAAACGTTATCTATGGTGTCCAGTTGGATAAGTCGGCCCCGACAGCTAGTGAAGTTGGCCCCACCAAGTTAGAGGTCAAGTCAACAGAAGAATACAAATAGGGAGGCGCTCCCCTTCATTTGTACTAACTCACTCAAGCAATTTTTGAAAGAGAGAGAAGAACTAGTGTGCCATAAAGAAGTTAGAAGCAGTTGTCTCGGTTTTACACTGCTCTAATCGAGATCTATACTGAAGAATTTTTGTGGAATTTTCTCCCTTGTGGTTTCCCCGAGGAAAATCTTTGTGTTCTTGTGTTCTTATGTTTTATGTGTATGCTATTCTTTTAGTGATCTTTTAGTAATTTGTTTTAAGATATAATCAAAGCAAATCAATAAAACTTAACAGATCTTCCATCCTACCTTACATCATTGGAATGCGAGCTTGGAACCCCTTGTTGGCCAAGATGTCTGCCATGCAATTCCCTTTGTGTCTAACGTGGCTGAAGGAGATGTCCCTAACCTCCATGAGAAGGACAACTAACCTTTCAATTCGGTGTTCTAGCCTCTAGTGGGTTGACACATGGTGACTATGGCTATGAGCAGACCATGGATTAACCCTTCAAGTTCAATTGCATTATTGGTCTCATGTACTATGAACCCAACAAAAATTCTAAGAATTTATCCCCTGTGATTTATGAAGAGGCCATCGAAAGCATCCATTCATGGATTTCCTTGGATGCTCCATCAAAATTCAACTTAATAATCCCACTTGGGGGGGACTTCAGTGGTATGGACTTGTCTCCTTTTGTCTTTTAGATCTTGGATTACTTGTAGGTTGAAGAGGGACAACAATACCCCAATCATAAAGGATGGAAGATTTCACGCGGTGGGCTTTTTGGGCACTATCATTCCAAGGGATAAGGATAATAGTTTTCATTATTAGACTTTGTATAATTTTCCACACTCCATTATTTGTGTTGAATTTACCTTTGAAGGTTTGATGGTTCCGCTCCCACCATATTTCCCATAGCAGAAACCTTGAGAAAATATGACAGGGTTGATTAACGATTTGATTTTGAAAGGGATTTTAAAGTCATTCAACAACAGAGAGGTCGTGCCTGCTTCGAATTTGATTGGATCCATGGAAGGAAATCACTCCTTTATCCCATATATTGGATGCGAAGGGATAGGAATCAAGGAGATGATCGATGATTTCTTCTATGTTTTCACAAAGGAAGTTGTGGTAAGGGTCTGTCATCCCTCTTTTCATAAGGTTTTATCTCGTTAAAATTCTCCTTTTTATAATTAACCACAAAAAAGCCGTTATTTTAGGCCATAGTTTGGATTTCCATATTTTCTTCCATACCTTTTCTCTTGGGATTAGGTGATGTCCTAACCATCTCTCATATGCTTCCTTGACTAAGAAATTCCTATGGGGTGGAACCCCCATCGAATTTTATCTATCCCATGATGAAGTTCAATGCATCTCTCAATAGGGGCCTCTCATAATTGATGGTCATCCTCCTAATGGCAAGCTTGCTACCATCATTCCTGTGGTAATCACTCTCTAAACTCCCTATTTCGTAAGTTAGCCATCCAAAAGTATTTAACTTTTCGTTTAAATTGTTCATTACTTAAGATATAAGTTCTAGAGAATTCTAAGAGACTGTGAATCTTGGGAAGTTGTTGCAAGAATCGTACAAAAAATTCATTGTTTCTCCATTCCTAAATTCCCAAAAGTTGCGATCCTGGATCATACCCCTCTCATGCATCAGATATATCCATATATGAGAACCTTACTTAGTGTTTGAGAAGCAAACTAGTTCTATTTTGACCCATACCAATGCGTGTTTGTGGTGCCAAAGCGATGCCCATGACTCATCGTTGTGACTAATCCATTTCGACCATGTTTTGGCTCCACTGAATTCATTGATTTTCTCAGATTCCCTCATACCTATCCCATCTTGTAGTTTTGGAGTACATACTTCGTCCCATTTGACTAGTGCCCATTTACGTTTATCGCTCGAACCAATCCATAGGAATTTTCGTTGGAGGTTTTTGATCTCCTTCAATACTACCTTAGGGGCTGCCATAGCTTAAAATAGGTAAATCAACATTGCTTGGAGATTGATTTAACCAAGACTATTCAACTTGCTAAGTTTAGAGTGTGGAATGTCTAGTTCACCAAATTTTCTTCTTCTTGTCTTTCATTTACACCCAGGCCCACTCTTGCGAACAATAGAATCAGATAGAGGACCACCTAAGTATTTGGATGGAAGGGATTTTTCTTAAAAACCCAAGATGCAACATATGTCATGTCTGGTTATCCTTGGGGTATTGAAGAAAAATATTTGTGATTTCTCTCATTCACCTCAAGCTTTGAGGCCACCGTGAAGAGATTGATACACCTCTTCACAGCATGGGCTTCCTGAAACGAAGGGTGCCCCATTAACATGGATTCATTCACAAACTGCTAGTGTGTTAGATGTGCAACATTGGGGTGGACATTCAAACCTCTTACTTATTGATTTAACAACATAGACTTAATTAAGCATCCCAAACCTTCTACCATCAAAACAAAAAGAAACTGGGATAAAAGGTCACCTTGTTTAATGCACCGTGAGGAATTGAAAGTACTTGATAGAGAGCCATTCAGAAGTATGGAGAAAAGCACCGATGAAGTTGACTCATGATCCACTAGATCCAACCTAGTCTAAAGCTTAAAGCTCTTAATATTTCCTTCATGTATCACCAATTAAGCTTGTCATGTGCCTTGGTAACATCTTGTTTTAGCAGCATTCCTGAGATCTTGGAATATTTTAATGAGTGAAATATTTCATGGACCAAGATTATCCCATCCATAATTTTCCTCCCCTCAACAAAACCATATTTCTCGGGCGAAACCAAAGAGGGAAGGATAGGCTTTAATCTGTTTGCAATTACCTTCGTGACAATCTTGTAAATTGAATTACAAAGGGAAATAAGTCTGGACATACCTGGGGAATCAACTCCATCAACCTTGGGGATGAGAGTTATAAAGGTGGCATTGAAATCCTTTAGAATATCCTTAGTTTATTGAGAGGCTTCAACAATTATCTAGACTTCATTCTTTTTTAAGGTCCCAGAGAAAATGAAAGAAATTAGCAATGAACCCATTTGGCCCAAGGGATTTTCCATATTCCAATTGATGCACCGCATCCTCAACTTTTGTCAAGGTTACAAGTCTCATTAGCAAGTCATTATACGAACCAGTGACAATAGTTGGGATGTGTCGAGTAATTTTTGTTATGCCAGCTTCCCTATCTAGGTGTGGATCTGTCATTACATCTTGAAAGTAGTGGACCAATTATCCTTCAATTTCCTCCATGGTTTCCACTCAATCACCTCCTGCATTTTTTAGCAGTAAGTTGTTATTCTGTTAGTGGTGAAGGATAGTGGAGCAATGGAAGAATTTTGTGTTTCTTTCTCCTTCCTTAATCCAACTCACCCTGGATTTCTGTTTCCATAATATTTATTCCTCACGTTCTCTCTCCATTAATTGGGTCATGGTGTTGATTTCTTCCTCCTTTGGATCAAGTGAGTAGCCCTCCCTCATTCCTTACACTTGAATTTCTTCCAGACTCTACTCCAAGTGTTGTTTATCTTAAAAAATGTTTTCAAACTCTTCTTTGTTCCACTTCTTAATTTTCTCTTTGAAAGCCTTGAGTTTCTGCCGGAAATTGAACATACTTGTTATGTTTGTGTAGTCTAACTCTTCCCACCATTGATGCACCTTGGATTTGAAAACCGGATGGCTAAGCCAAAATTGATCAAAGTGGAAGGGGTTTTGAATTGAGACCCCAAACCACTCCAGAATAAACTAACGCACCAGTGATCTAATCTTGTCGATGGGAGAACCAAATCCAATAGTTCGTTGCCTTAGTCAATATTTGATTTTGAGACAAGAAACCTGTCCAACAGCGAAGCAACAGGCTGATTGCTCCCCTCTTATTTTCCAAGTCAATATATTCTTCCCAATTTCCATATTTACCAATTTAATATCCTTTATGGTTTCTCCAAAGACTCTTCTTTCCATGTCCATACTTCTCCTACCCCCTTTCTTTTCATAAAGGGAAGTAATCATGTTAAAGTCTCTAGCCATGATCCAATGATTTCCGTCAACCCTCCTGTTGATTATTTTAAAAGAGGCTAATAAGTCTAATTTTTGTTGTTGAATGTGGGGGCCATAGACATTCGTTAGCACCCCCTAGATTGGGAATCCTACCACCTGAAACTTAGCTGATATAGATCTTGGAGTAGCCATATAATTCCATAGGTTTATCTTGTTAGGGTTCCATATAATTCCTAGGTCTCTACCTACACATGTAGCATCAATCCCTATAACCTCACAACCCCTCCAACCCTTCCTGCCTATTTCTTTGAGTTGTTCCTTAGAAAATTTAGTTTCCTGGAGGAGCAAGATTGAGGATCCTCCACTTGTATCTTATTCTTTATAATTTGAACTTTTTGGGGATTGTTTGAACCCCTTATATTCTATGTTATAATCTCCATTAAAACTAATTATTTGAGGGCCCCAGGGAAGCCCTGATTATGGGCTGATATCCTAATTCCACTAGTCTAATTCCTATTTCAGCTATCCTTTGCTAGTTAGTTTTTCTCCCAGGTTTCTTACCAGATTCCTCAAGCTTCCTTTCATTGTCTATTTGGGGACCAGGGTTGACCCTTAAAGGATGAAAAGACTTGGATCATAGAATTGATTCCTAGAGAAGTCTTACACGATGTTGTTGATTTTTGTGCAAATATGTTGAGCTAAGGTCTTTAAAACTTCGATTACATAAATATATAGAGCACTTGAATTCAATTGAACAATCACGTCAACATCCACACATAACACAACATATACCATGGGGAAAACCCTCAAAATAATGAGGATAGAAAAACCCAACAAATATTCAAAGTATAATAATGATAGATAGTAGAGAATGCCTTTTACAATAGTAGATTGCTTTTGGCACCCTCGATGCAAGATAAGAGAGAATAAACACCCCAGGTGTAGATACTAGGAAATAGAGAAGAGAGATCAATCGGATGAACTTTCCAATGTGTCCAACATATTAATAACTATAAAAAATCAATCCCATGTAAGAAGTAGCGGATCATTGCATGGTGAATAAGGCTCTCATGCAAACTATAGCGAAAAACTCTTCTTGGATAATTTCTTTGCACCTCGGTTTCATCAATCTTGCATACACAATGTGATATGCCTTTCATCTTTGACATTAAATCATATTTGATTGACTTTAGGATGAACTCGCCCTCTAACTGGATGTAGGATCTCTTAATTAGGATTCTAACTTAAGTGTCGCCTTGTAATTGCCTTAACTCAAGTGTCGTCTTTTATTTTAACAAAGTGTCGTAATGCAAAACACTTTAGTTAACTAATTTTTTTTATTGACACTTTAGTTAATTACTTTTGACTGAAGTTATCTTGATTGATTTACTAAAGTGACCACTATGGGTTCTCCTATAATTAACTAAGACATACATTGTTATTTTAGTTGAAACTTTAACTATTCGAGTTCACTTTAATCAACTGAAGTTATCTCATGAGAAATTCAAATTCTCTTTGTTCTCTATGCATTTATATTTCTCTTATCTTTTACTGCATGTTTAATATGTGCTAACTTTAATTTATCTATCATATCGGTTTATCCTAAGAAGATTTGTCAGATCTTGTGTTCATATTATATTACTCTACGGATTTGAATGGTCATATGTTAAAGTAATTCACTATATAGGTGGTGAGTCTCTAGAGGAGACTTACTAGCTTTATCCATCTCAAACGACCATGCTTAGTAATACATCAGACAACATTAATTCTTCGACATGCAAAGCATCACCTCTACATTGGAGGTCCACCTCATCACATGAGGAACCGATTTGACTCATAAGTCTTTAGCCTCGTTTAACAAGACTGTACGACATCATCATTTTGGCATATCAAAGCATTCACCTCAACACATGAGGAATAACCTTTTACACTGGAGGCTTAGTCATTCTTGAGTCCAATGCAAGAATTATACTCCAAGGTTCCTGAGTCCTACTTAGGCAGCCTACCTCAACATATGAGGCCCAATATTGACTACAAAAGTTTGGCTTGGAGAATGACTTGTGATGCTGTAACTTTAACACTCCCTCTCAGCGAGGGAGGCATTCTCTGCAATGCTAAGGTTGTCTTAAAAGTACCTATACTTTGTCACTGACAAAGGCTTTGTTAACACATTTGCAATCTGCTCATCGGTAGCAATGTACTAAAGTTTCACTGTACCTTTCTGGATCATGTCTTTGATGAAGTGATTCTTCTTCTTAATGTGTTTTGACTTATCACGAAACATAGGGTTTTTATAAAGCTTGATGCAACTTTGATTGTCACAACGAATGATTGTAGAATTAAGCTTTTAACCCAACAAGTAGCTTCTCAAGCCATACTGTTTCTTAGTAGGTAGTACTAGCCACAATACACTTTGCTTTTGTAGTACTAGGCACAATACAATAGCACTCCAATTGGAGTTGTCATAACCAAGTAACGTTTCCTCACCACTGGAGGCATATCTAAGTCCATAAGCAATAGTACCTCGAAGGTACCCAAGCACGTGCTTAATGTCTACGTATATTCTCATACATGATCTGACTCATAACATTACATATAACAGATCTATTATGTATCAAGTACATTAAAGGACCAATGAGGTGTATATATACTTGGTAGTGTGTACAAGATATTATCCATAATGAAACTCATTGTAGTTTCTTCAAACTAGAAACCATCGGAGTAGTCATGGATTTACAATCCATCGTACCAAACCTTTGTAACACATCAATTGTGTACTTTCCTTGAGAAAGAAAAAATTTAATGTTTCCTTTGCCAAACTTCAAGACAAACAAGGTAGTGCATAAGACTCAAGTCTTCCATCTCAAACTCAAAAGAGAGATCCCTCTTACGCCAAGCTATCATATGTTCCTCTCGAGTAAGGAACAAATCATCAACATAGAGAACCAATATCAGTGGTTGGTTCACTACAAGGAAAAGGCCCTATAGTGGAGGTTATAGTAGATGTTCCTCTCAAAAGAGCTCAAATATATGTTTACAATAGAGTTGAGTGGACGGAGGTTGTAGCGGAAGTTTTTTACTCTTTGCGTATCTAAACTAAAAGCACCGGTGCGTATAGAAACCTAATGCACCGTGGAGGCAAAAAAAAAAGACTACGCATGACGTAAAAACATGAAATTATAAAAATTAAGCGCAACGAAAAAAAATCATAGCAGTGCGTTTTAGTAGACGTAATGATTGGGGCATCTACAAATAAAACACACCGTACTAAAAAAACAATGTTGCACCCTGGAAAAAAAAAACACCAATTAAAAAAACTTTATGCGAAAAAGAGCATAAATTTTCATAAAACATATGTGGTGCGTTTTGTAAATATAAACGCACCAGTATATCTATAATCAAAATGTATCAGGACCACCAAGAAAAAAACGTGTTTAAAAAATGTTATGAAAAATGACATGATTTTTTTATAACCAGAGTGGTGCGTTTGCCTAATATTACCGCAACGATGGCTTTAAAACTTAAATGCACTAGGATATCCTAAAACATTGTGGTGCCCCGAAAAGAAACCATCAATTAAAAAAAAATTATGCAATTGTGGGTCGTTCATTATTAACAAAGGCATAGGTGTGTGTGAAAAACCAAAGTGCACCGGTTGGGATTTGTTAGAAATTAAAAATGAACAAAAAATATTATTTAAATACCTACATGAATTTTATTTAAATGCCTACATGTGGTGTATCGGTGTAATTACAATGCACTAGTGTGTTCCACTGCTGGGCGCACGGAAACATGGTTTTTGAAAAAAAAATTACCGCGTGGTCAAAATCATTTTTACCCCTCCACAGTGCATATGATCCATCTGTACCAATGTTGTCCATAACCCACATAGATGCCTTGCCACCGAAGTTCATTCCACTCCCTATTAACACCTTGTCCGCTTTCATTGGTTGCTCTATTGAGTTTGAATTTTGTCAAACTATGGGAAAAAATTAAATTATCTATACATAGTTAGGATGCCTCCACGACGCACGGTTTAGAAGGTAAAATAATTTTTACTTGATAATTTAAATTTTTGGCGGTTTAATTTTTTCAATTATTATTTAATTTGTCATTAAAAAAGATTGAAAACTTTTGTGGCGTGTTCAAGCTATTCGAATTGCCCCAGAAGTTGGTGCACATTGTAATTTGTTACAAGTCACACCGACAGTGGAGCAAGTTGAATGGTTTGAACGCGATGCCATACCGATGCGCCACACTTTCGTAGTGCACCACCATAGAATAAAATAAAATTTTAAAGTATAAACTAATATTTTGTGCATTAATTTCAGGTAGGCGCACCAAATTTATGGTGCAACTATCTATATTTAGTGCACCGCATTAATGGTGCTCTGTTACCTCGTAGAGCACCACAATAATAGATAAAATGTTTTTA
This sequence comes from Pseudotsuga menziesii, assembly GCA_001517045.1. Taxonomy (NCBI): domain Eukaryota; kingdom Viridiplantae; phylum Streptophyta; class Pinopsida; order Pinales; family Pinaceae; genus Pseudotsuga; species Pseudotsuga menziesii. The sequence continues at coordinate 229,734 of LPNX010762955.1, forward strand.
AAACTATCAACTCATAATCAGTGTGTGAGTTACACCTAAGCGCACCGACTCTACGGTACGCTTATTTGTATCAAACACTCTGGTAAAGATTACTAAGAAGATTTAATGCCCATTTTTTTCGGCAGACATTAGTGCACCGGTCTTTCGTGCAATGATATCCACTAGGAGCACTGTGGTGCTTTCACATTACAATAGTATGCATTAAACAATGTGTTTACATGATATAAATGCACCGTGGACTGGTGCGGTACTCTTTAGTAGCGCACAACCATAACATAAAATTTATTTTAAAACTACAAGCAAACAATTGCTACACTCATTATACCTAAGTGCAATGGATTTATAGTGCACATATGTGTATCGAACGCACCGGTAAAGATTTCAAAGAGAATTTAAAAACCCTCATTTTGGTGGGAATTAACGCACTAATGTTCGATCCTATAACATCCGCACCGAACCCCTGCATCGAACCGCAAATAGATAAGAAAACATTTTTAAAACTATAAACTGACACTCAGTGCGTTCATTACATAGACCCACTCTGACTTTATAGTGAATTATGTTTTATAAGCACACCGCCTATGGTGTGTTTTATTCATATGAGCACACCGTATGTCATTTTTTGCAATATATATATATATATATATATATATATATAATTTTTTTAACACATATAATTCTCATATAATGTTTCTATATTTATTTTGATGAGAGTATCTAATTCATGTTATATGTGAAACAAAGACGTGACCTACGTGAGGCGAGGCAACAACAGGAAGCTCAAGTTGACTAGTATAAATTTTGTAGAGAGTGAGAGGCCAAGGAGAGGGAGAGATTTATACCCTCGTCCTATTACTCCATAGATGCAACACCTCTTAAGAGTTCTTGATGTCCACAAGTTCTATGAGGAGGCCACATCCTCAAGGGGAACACTACATTCCTCATATAGTTGATCGCACAAAAGGATCATCATAGGCAGGGGTTATGAGTTGGTCTCGATCAGTAGTTCCAACCCACTAAGGAGGACATATATTTTATCATGGGGCTATTTAGGAGAGGTGAGGACTTTCCTCAGTTCCCCGAGGTCCTAGTTGGAGTTGTAGAATCATCTCAGCTAGTATATGTTTAGAGATATGTTGATCCCAACATCCTCGATCCTTCTTAGTTTCAGGTCAGTGGTGGGAAGCTCTCCATTGTTTCTTTTGGTAGAGAGGATGTTAGGTGCATCTCTTTATTGGTGGCGACCATTGCGCATATCACCAGTGATGGGTAGTGCATTAGCTTACCTTTATTATATTATGTTGATTCTTTATTGCAGGAACCTAGATGTGTTAGGTGGTCTATTGTTTTTTTATGACAATTTCGTTATGATCTTAGTTGATGTCATGCATGTATTGATGGGAGGGCGAACTTCCCTTTCAGTTCAGAGTTGTTTTGTTTATTTTTGAGAGATTTATGGCCACCGGGCCATCTTTTTATCGAGACCCTCCTATGTTGACGACAAATGTGCCTATGTGCATGTGGGGCCAGATGATGGCCAAGAGGGGGTAGCCTGATCATCATTGATAATCATTGCAGATGTGATAGAGATGTTGGGCAATGAGGATCCGCCTCGGTTAGACATGGTTGCATATCCATATGTGAGCTTGGATTGGAGAGGGTGTCCCAACATCTTATTCACTTAGGATGAGCCAATAGATGATAGATGTAAATTCAACATTTTGCTTGAATTAATCTAGTTGCATTTTATTCTTTTTATACGTAATGCAAAATAACATTATTTTTATTTGTTATATTAGATTCATGTTTAATGAAATTGTCTAATTATTATTATGTACTATATATTTTATAGATGTTTGGACATTTGATGGTGATGTACCACCTCCTCTTGTTTAGGATGAGGAGTATATGGATATGGATGCAACTCGTCGTAAGGTACCCCATTTAGCCAGACCTAGCCTTAGATGTAGTCCGAATGAGAGGTTCTGACAGGACATCGCATACAAGTTGTCTACGTTGTTGGAGGATTGATGGGTTCATCCTATACATGTGAGGTACATTATCAATGACCCTCGCAACGTAGATTTGTGGAGGATTCCTCCTTGTGATATGGGTAGGCTGGTGCAACACATTTTGTGTGCTTGCAATAATTTTGGATGGTATCCATCATAGTAGTTTGTCGTGAGATGAAGGCGGAGATCCTCCCCTGTATGGTCCGCCTCCTTCTCCACTAGCTACTTCGACTAGGGGCGTAGCCTCCAGATCCACTGCACCTCCTCCTCATCCTCCACCTCCCCCCCCTCCACATTCGACATCTCATCCACCTCCTCCTCCACCTCCTTCGACATCATCTAGTCCTCTAATATGACTCGATTTTCATGATATCGATCCTACATCATCATCTCCTCTACTCCTGCTAAACCATCTGCCAGTTCCTACTTCACCTATTTCTATTTTAGATATGCTTAGAGAGGCTTGTACACTTCGTCTTGATGGACCTCTCCTTCCTGCTCTTAGACCTTTTTTTCTTTCTGGTATAGGTACTAATGCCCCTGGCTCTGCTATCAAAGGTGCTAATAATGCCTCTGGCTCTATTGGTGGAGGTGATGATGCATTTAGCTTTGGTAGAAGAGATATTGATATTGCCTCTGCTGGTGGAGGTGGAGCAAATATGTCATAGCAGTTATTGCATTGTAGATATATTACTATATTTGACATATTATATCATGACCTTGATGTTATATGATTATGTTTATGTGCATTATTATTATGTTTGTTAGGTGATGTTTTAATTTGTTAGTTGTATATGTTATATGAATATGTGACGTAATGTTTATGATGGTACATTCATGCTTATTTTCAGTTTTATGTTAATCATGGTATGATGGTATATATGATGGTGTTGAATTTTATGTTTATTTGATGTCGACAATGATAATAATGGTGTGTTTATGTTTATGTCGTAAAAATGATGATGATGTATTTACGTTTTTTTTAAACTTATGGTTATGTTTATGCTAGTATCATGATGTTTATGTTTGTAATGTGTTGAAATGATGATGATCGTATGCTTATGTACTAAAAAAACTTTGTACTATTCAAAATCATGTGGGTCTTTAAATTACTATTTCTTTATTTAGTCGACAAAAACATCACAATTTGCATTGTAAATTATGGATGAATTTGTGGCAACTCTATGATTTATGATTGTTGTATAATTTGTCATAGTATCATGTATATAATTTTTTTTATAGTTTGTCAAAGTATTATGTTTATGTAACAATATTTTTAAATATTTGGTGTTCATATTGTTCTTATATAATTTCTATGGATATTATAATTTATTGTAATTTTCTTAATATTGTAGTAATATTTGTCATGATATAATACGTATATAAATTTGTTGCAATTATATGTTAAGCGTTACAAAATAATATATAATGCGATTTTTAATAAAGAAATTAGATCTTCATCGTATAATGTTGTGTATAACTTAATTATATATTTAAATGATAACCATAAATTAGTCTTGTTTAATTTATAAGTTTAATTGTCAAACATCATAACAAAAAGTCAAGTATTATTTTTTTAGACAATAACAAATGGAAGATTTTGTATTAAAATCAGTGGTAAGCCATTGGGTTCATTACATCAGAAGAGAGAGCTTCTGTCATTCAGTACTTCAAAATTGCTACTTGAAGGTAGCTAATTCAGCGAGCTTGTTCGGCTTCGAGTCATTACAGCTGCCCGATGTTGGATAGGTTTTTTTTTTTTTTTTGATACGGTCTGCCATTCGCTGCTTTGGCCTTGATCATGGATTTCCGTCTGACCTTGTGTTTCTTCGACATCTGCAATATCAGCCCAGCTTGAGACTCGCTGGGTTGGCTTTGGCGATGTGGGCAGAGGTATTTCTACTGGGTCTGTCCCCTGAGCAAGTTCTTTGGGGGCGGATTCGGCTTCCTTTTCTGGGTCTGATGCCGGGGGCTTCCCTTTGGCTTGCTTCTCCGGAGGTGCTTCTTTCCACCAAGTGGGCCTTTGGCTTCGGGGCAATCTTCTTTTTCCGGATGATTTCTCGCAGTTACTAGCTATGTGCCCTGTTTCAAAGCAGACCCTGCATCTGAAGCAGAGATTCTCGTAGTCGATCTTCTGGGTCCAAGAGTAGCCCTTGCCGAGAAGATTGATT